>JARHVA010001209.1:0-45000 GCA_037957365.1 Torreya grandis
TTAAGGGACCCATGGTGTTCCCTAACAAGACCCTTACAGATATGGGAAAAGAGGAAGCCCTAAAACCTATAGTAAAAGAAGATACTGAAGAAGATAAGGTAGGGAATTATATCCTACAAATATAAGAAGGTGAATAAGATCTTATTATTAGAAACATTCATGAGGCCTTGTAAAGTGATGTGGCTACAACACTAAGAGTAATTTAGGAAATGACAAGCCTTACCTCAAACACATACTTTCTAAAGATACCACCAAAGAAAACAACATCAACATTCAAGGATAAGCCCATAGTAGCCCCTCAATCTATCTAAGAGAAAATAGTGGCTTATAAGAAGACGGGACTCAATGAGGAAGATATAAATTGGCTTTGGTGCTTGAAGAAAAGTGAAAACTTGATCTAGAATATAATAAGGCCAAGTTGGAGAAAAGGATCCCAAACATACTCTCAAGTGTAGAACCATTAGGATAGGTAGTCAAATAGGTGTTAAGTTAACCTACCATGCAAGAAGAAGTTTCTAAGGAACACCCAAGTAGCAAAGGGGTGTTTAGACCAAAAGAAGGTGATAATAGTGACTTGAACCAATAAATGGACACAATTAAGGTACATTAATAATAACAAGGAGACCCTAACATTGAATGTATAACCCTTGAGATAGATATTAAGAATCCCCATGATTAACAAATGGATGAGGGGAAGAATTATGATGAATAAACCCCTAAGGACCAGACAAGTGACTCCTTAGATGAGCATGTTGAAAAGAGTGATGGTGTTAGTGAAGAGGAATAAGTGCACATGAAGAAGGATATCATCAAAAAGGACAATAGAGAGCTCAAAATTAGAGAAATGACTCCAAATAATTAGGGGGATGAATATCTATACTTATACAAAAATATTCCCCCCAAGCCACCGTGACAAGGATGTACAAGTAGATTTCATTTGTGTTAGATCATTATATGGATGAGCCCTACTTTGAGGTGCCAAAGGGTGATACTTTGAGCCTATAAGGATACTAAGTAATGGTAGTAACCCATTCTTTTTTACCCATGCATAATGAAACCAATCAAATCTAGGAATTTGATGATAAAATTAGACATGAAATTAACATGCTAGAATGTCATAAATGATGGCAAGGTAAGGAAACAAAAGAAATTCCTCAAGGAAGCTAAGGAAGAAGCACCAACTAATAAGTTAAAATTGTAAAAAATTTGTGAGCATGTGAAGGTGGTTGATCCATCTCTTCTATTTGATTTCAAAAACCTTATATCTAACATAGGTTGATAATATTTATGTATTAGTAGAGTAGATGATCCCAAGACTACAACCCAAGCTGGTAGAAGAAGAAAAAGAAGAGGAAAACCTCAGTGTTGCACTGAAGGAGATATAAGATAAGATCCAAGAAGTGTAATATCTCTTCACAAAGTTTAAGGAGGGAACATAAATAATAGACACATTCTTCTTAAAATTTTTCTAACCAAGCCTCAATTATAGATGCTTGCTTAAAGAAAGTGAAGGATAAGGAGTAGCTATTGGCTAAAGTGTAATCTATAGGTAGGGAAGAAAGGTCATAGATCATGGGTAGCGTAAACACATTAAGCAATTATATCAAAGACCAAGATAGAACCTTAGAATAACTCGTATGTTCTCTACATACTAAGGCCTATGAGAAAGGGGAGATCTTGGATAGAAGTGTGGCAAAGGTGTAAGGACAATGTAGAATCCTTTTGTAAAGAGTTAGATAAAATAGATACACTTGTACTCATTGCTACATCAACTGAGATTGATAGTGCCACAAAAGTGATCAAACCTATCCATAAAATGATTTGAGGATTTCAACACAAATATCATGGAGAATACACCATATTTTTGCACTCCTAAGGGTTTAATGACTTAAAATGAAGGTCAACTAGGGTTTTTGTATGGGATAATGTTGGTCCCCTAACCCATTTAGTGGATTTTTCATGCCAACTTGATATCCACCTGGATGTATCTAGATATTTTGGCAAGTAGTTATCCTAACAATTTTGATAACCAACTAGAGGATGCAATGCAAATCATGCACTAGCTAGCCAATGGCCAACCATCTCTCATATAATCAGTACACCAATGAGGATTTGAAGAAACATGTAAAGTGGAGCTTGGAATTTTTAGGGTCATTGATTCAATGGTTATGATTATAAAAATATAGCTTAGTACTCAACATACAACTTACACCCTAACAAAGATGCTCTTGAAGGCTTGTATAAAGAGATAAAACTAGATAATGAAGGGATAGGGAGAAATGCAGTAAAGCTCTAGAAAAATGACTTAGAAGCCATAGTTTATAATAGTTTTCTCTAGTGGCCATTAAAGCTTAGATATATGATAGAGGACATTTTGGTTCCAATTATATGTGTTAAAGATTGTATGTGAGCCTCTAGGTTGTTTGTAGTATGATTTTGAATATAAACTCTTACTCTAGACTTTGAAAAATGATAAATAGTATTGTTTTAAGATGTAATTGAGTTTGTCTGGTTCACATGTCTTGTATTATTGCTATGGGATGCAAGTGTTTGTGTGATGTTGAACTTTTCATTAATTATGTGAACTTCATGTGTTTTTTTGGTAATACTATCTTAATGGAGTATCTATATTTTTAATGATGTCATCATCATCCTAAATACAAGATGAGTATAGTTTTGCACCCATGAATCCAACCCTTATGTAATTTTCATCTATTTATTATGGAGAATAATTTGAATCAAATAATTCTTATGACCCACTTATCACCTAAATGACATCTGACTTACCTTGAGAAAAGCCTGTGATTATGGGTCTACCCCAAAGTTAAGTTTACTTTTTCATTACTTGAGTCCCCCTAGTGAAGCCTTGCACCATGGCATAATTATCCCAATGCGGGCCCCTGGTTCCTTCTTAGCTACACTTTGATTTATTACATAAGGATTGTGTCTTATATGGATTCATGTGGCATATATAAGTATTTAAATGTTGAGGTTAAAAGGAGTTATCCCATACTTGTGCTTGGTTGTAGAAGACTCCTAGACTTTTACAATAAGTCTTCCAATACTCAAATTAAATTAGTGTGGTCTGCAATCAAATCATTAGGCATCAAGTGTAAATATTGCACAAACTAAAACACCATAATGATCAATAATCAAAGGAAGACATGTGAACATAAATTTTAGAAACATATTCAAAATAAATCCATTACATAAGCCTAAAACTATTTAGACACCATGGCTGATGTAAGCCTCAAAATAACTATAATAATCTCTCAAATTTAATTAAATCAGTCATTGCACAATCTAATTATTTATCAAATTACACACTAAAAACATTAGAGAACTTATTTACATAGATTAATTCTCAAATCAAGATGTTTGGAAAACCAACAATACAAAACAAAGAGGAAGGGCATGTGGAATCCTAGATCAATCTCAACATAGTTTTGGTACTCAAATATGTCACCCATTACGATGGAAAGTAATGTTGCTTATATAGACAATGCTAGTCCATCATGGCTATGATGCACAAGTATAAATTAAATTCTCTTGATACAAACATTAAATGAAATAATTTATTAGAGATAAAAAATTTAATAACACATCAAGAAAGGATAATGATCAAGTCATGCCATAATTTCATATACAACTTCCAAGATGGAAGTGGATTCAATTTCTAATTCACTCCAAGTTAAAAATATAAAAAGGCACTCTCTAGTATTTATTTTATTATACTAACCAATTCATCGATGAAAATAGGAAGATACACCTCATTGCAAACCAATTTCATGTATTTTCTTTGTCCATTATCAACTTATTATGTTTATCTTCAAGTTAGCATAACATGTTTTTAAATGAAATCCTTTTTTTATTGAATGTTGATACCAAGAAAATATTAGAACAATGGGTTGTTCTAATAAATAAATAGGTGATTTTTTTTCCTTTTGATGAACCTATTGATACTCCATGCCCTTTGGGTTGATTCTACCTTGGAACTATGAATAATATTCTTAATTTTGGCCTCTACCTATACCTAGATCTTTTCCAATGCTCTGGCCATTTCCATCTCCATGTTCATTTTCTCTTGTGATCAATTCACTAGATCTTTGATACGGGTTATTTTAAAATCAATCTATGTTTTTGATGATCTAAAATGGATCAAGTCTATGTCTTGTCATCATTATATCTCTCTTACCTTTATTCTTTTCCTATAGTCAAACAACAAACTGTCACTTACCTATCACTCATTCTTCACCCTAGTCATCAAATTTAGGTTCATTATATGCTGAGGGGGATGATTGTGTGTCTAGTTCACTACCACTTTTTATGATTCTATCTCTTAACTACTTCAAGAAATTGTCTACTATGTTTCCCCATGGTTTATTTTGGTGTAACTTATCATGATTTTAGTTCTTCGTTTCTCTACTAGGATGTCTATTATGTTTCCCTGGGGTTTGATTTGCTCCCACTTATTTGGATTTTGATGACCCAAAGTCTTTTGTATTCTTTGTGAATATATATTTTGATAACATCATATTTGGTTTATGATGATGATGACATATGGATGGATCTCACTACTATGATCACCTAAAAATGACTATATAAGGAACTCTATTGATGGAATCTCTAAGTTAGTGGGATGATAACAAGTGTACAACTCTCACTTACCCAAAAATTATTATACAAGGAACTATACTAACTTCATCTCTAGGTTAATACTATCATCACTCTAGGATCTTGGGATTCCAAGATGGTGCTAAGTGGCATAATAACATGCTCTTAGGGAAATATAGCTTTTTTTCACTATCAATCTATCCCTGGGTTATTAAGTTTCTAGTATGGTGTGAAGGGGTACAGTCCATATTACTTTATACTTGAATAGGTTAGTGAGATCATGTCTCACAACATGATCTTGAGAATTAAGGGATTTAAAAGGATAGTCATTTTTTAGAAATATTTGACTACAGATATATACATCAACATGATTTAAATGTGTGGAAGTATCTCATTAGAACTAAAAACTTCATAATATGTCTATAAACAAAATATGGAAAATATGACTTCATGAGTAATTAATAAGTTAGTCAAGGAAATATAAATGAAGTGCTTAGAAAATATGAAATTTGCTAAAAGTAAAGCTTAAAAATGCAAATAAAGTTATATTTTAATGTCAAATTAACAAAATGAACACCTATCTGAGTGAAATAAATCATTTAAATATATGAATGCACATTTTAAATAGATAACACAATCCTTTGAATCATAATTTGAATTGATGAAGGGAAGATAAATATCATATAATTGAAAAGTTAAACTGTGAATCATAAGACTAATGTTTTTAATATAAGAGCCCTTGAATAAATGACAAGTAACATGGATGAGTTTAAACTTCAAAAGGTAGATGCTTTTTGATAAGATCAATTATTTTACAATAATGTTAATTTGACCCAAATATAAAATTTTACAAAGTATATAGCTCAATGCTGAATGAATACCTAAATAGATTAAAAAAATCAAAGGTTAATTTATGTTATCTAAACACATGGCAAGGATTACCTAGCCATTTTGAATGAATGACAAAGTGAAGCTAGGGAAACACTATCAATTGGTACTCATGAGATGAATAAATATTAGTATTCAAGAACAAAAAAAATTAAATGGTTATGCTAAAGTAAGATGGTCCTCATGTGAAATATCGAGCAATGGGGTGTGTTAGACCTAACACTTTATATGCTTAGTAACTATATAAAATAAATATATTGTTGTTGTGGTTTTATGCATACCAAAACTATAACGAGGTAGCCTTTAACATTTTAGGATCTCTATGGAAGTAAACTCCACTCTAGGGCATGAGTTTTAGGTATGTGGTCTCTTACAACCTATTGATAGAATAACTATTAAAGCATATGGATTGTCAAAAAGTTTTTTTTTTTTGGATGGAAACATGATTCTCTAATATGGTGGATTCATATGTGAGTTGGATGGGTGGATGGGATTTTTTCTAAAGTGGTTAAATATTGATAAAAAAATGCAAATTGAGGGGAAGGTAGGGTAGAAAATAAATTCTTGAGGTTTTAAGGAATTACTTCCCTGGATAGCTTCTGGATAGACCTATGTCTTCTTAAAACCAATGCCTATTACTAGTAGTAAATGCTCACAAGAAACTAGAACTAGATGAAGAGTCTCAGGGGATGAAGGTATAGGAAGTTCAATAGCCTTAGACAAAGATTGTTCCTATTAGGGTAACTATTTCACACCCTTTAATTAGGATATTATGGCTTAGGATAATGGATTATCTAAGGTAGAAATAACACACACTCAGAAAACTACACCAAGAAAACACAAGTCCACATCCAAAAAGATACTTTAATATAACTTAACTATTTTAATTAACATATTTACCAATTGTCAACATATATTACACATCTAAGATTAACAACTTAATCAAAATAATTAAGAACCCATTCACAACATTATCACACTAAAGATTCATTAAAATAAACAACCATAGAAAATAACAACTAACAACACAACATTGGGGAAAAAATACTCAAATTCTTCACTTGATGACCAAAAGGCTTGTTGCTTTGTATTCCAAAATTATCTAACCAAAGAAATAAGGTAGGTAGTACAATAGTATTTATAGATCCTGGGGAGGGGTCACCTTATCCTCCAATTCTATGCATGTTAGTTACATGTGGCAGTTTGAACATGTAGTTCTAACTATGATCAAAACCGTTTAAGCTTAAAATTATAAATAATCAAATTGACTTTAAAAAAGAATACAATGTGTACATGTTCAATAAAATACAAATTCAATATATTACAAAGAATTATATATTTTATAAGGAATATCTATAAATATATGTGCCAGCAATAATAACACATGCAAAAGCTAAGGTTGTGTGGTTCGAAGTGCTACATGGGCCTTTGTTGGAGTTGTAGTCAGAGTAGAAATTGAAGGTATAGTTACACTACCATATGGTTTTTTATTATTCACTTTGTTCTCCTCATAAAATTTATGATCCACCTCATACTACTATCAAATGATGTCTAAGTTGAGTAGTGAAGGTTGGTGGAGTCTTTTAGTTTGTCTAAGGAGTCTTACATGTTCATCCTTGGTTGTTTGAAACTTCTAAAAAATTTCACCTCAGTCACCTTCATCTGGATCTTGCTCAACTTGGCTTTTATATTATCTACTGTCAAGCCCTATATGCTTTGTTTGAAATCATCTATAGTATCCTAGACAATCTTATCAAAATTGATTCTATTGAACAACTTCCTTATGTAATCCCTTGCTTGAGATAGTTTCAATTCATCCAATATTTTAAAGAGTTAGGTCTCATGAGCTTGATAATTTGGCATTAATACCATAGCTACCTTCAACCATTCCTTAGCTTCTTCATGTATAATGACTACCAAATTTAGAGCATTGAATGCCTTGAATGTAGTCATTCAATCCAAATGGTTATACATTGAGTTGATTATGTAGGAAACTAACATCTTAAGATAAGTACTATCTTAGGTGAGAGAGTTATAAAGTTGATTCATTTGAGCTAGGTGATGTGGCATTTATACTTTCATAAACCCCATGGCCTCAAGAGAGTTATAACACTTATAAGTATCCTCTCTTACCTTAGTTTTGATACTTTCAAGAATGTGTACTATGATATATTGCTCCTTCAACTATTCTATTTGTGTTCATAGTTCCTACACTTCATCTTTGAGATCTAGGTGTGTTATCTCTATGCATTCATATATAGATACCACTATGTCTTTGTGGGCTTGGGATAGGTTCAAAAGGTTTTATTCATACATAGGCTCACCTAGTTTCTTGTTATGTCTCCTAGTTAGGGAGAACACTGGCTATCGTTCCTCAAGAATGAGGCTGGTACCCCAGTCATCTTCTAATTTTCTTTTCTTTACTCTTTGGATGGAGCCATTTGGGGGTTTAAATAAGGTAGATATAAAGGGGAGATAAGTGACCTTATATGTAGGCATTTTACCCCTAAAATCCATGGTCTAGGGTGTAATATTATTAGGTACCTCAACTATGGTGACAAATACTTGTTACTCAGTCTCCCCTTCATCCTTCTTTTGCTTCTTGCTAGGCCTAGTCAAAACATTAGGCAAGGAAGGCCATATGATTTTTGACCAGTCCACTCCTCCAAATTAAGGAAGTGGATGGACTTTAATTACATGGGGTTTTACCTTCCTCTCCCAACTTATGCTCACCATAATTTTTTCTATATATGTGGTCATGGGGAATGGAAGGGAGAATTGCGTTGATTGGACATGGAGTTAGGGGGTAACTAGGGTAGTCTATAACCTTTTGGATGCCTTCTTCTTCTTATGAAGTCTCATAGTAGAAGTATCATCAGGCATAAGAGGAATGGATATGATAAATGGTGTAGTGGAAGTTGTGGAGGGACTAATAAAAGAAATAAATGAGGTAGAGGGGACTTCTACAAAAGAAACAAATGTATCAATGATGGAAATTGAGGCTAAGGAAAAATTAGAAAAGTCTTGAATACCTTGAAATTAAAGTTCAATGGAACCCCCTAGAGACTTAGAGCCTTGGCTTCCTCTAATTTAGTCTCCTCATATGAATCATCTACCAAGTCCTTGATGATTACTTTATCCCTTTGTGGTTGTGAGCTAGGAGGTGGTTGTGTTTTGAGGTTGCCTATAGGATTCCTTCATTTCATAATGTAAAATAAGGGGGTCCTTCCCTAAATATGAGAGTCATGAGGGGAAGATATTACTTCTTATGATGTGGCTACCCCAGTAGATGAAACATCAAAAATTGTAGGGGTAGTCATAGGAACCTAGATGGTGCCAGCAATACATCTATCATCTTCATTGGAGTCCAAAGTGATAGGATATCCTCTAGCACCTCCTCTTTGTACACTAGGTTCTTGGGACTTGGGCTCCTTCTTGACTATTTTTAGTTTTAATTTAAAAGAAAGTCCTTGAGATGAGGAAATTTCCTTTGCTCTAGATTTCCCACTCTATAATTTTGAATGTTGCCACCCTTTGAAAAGGGTCTTTTGACTATCCAATTCTTTGGTGGAGATAATGGGCTCTACTTGGATCATCTTCAAATGATCTTCACATAAACCATTGATCTTTTCTCATTCCAACACTTCTTCATCTGAAGTTGCATTCAAGAAGAGGAAGTCATAGTAATATGGCTGATGGCCATAGGGAATTTTAAACCCATGGGGGTCCCAATCTCTCTGTGACAACCTAGGGAAAGCATATCGATTATGATTTTTTGTAGTATAACCAAGGTGTTTCCTCATGGTGTATGTAATCGTACCAATTGTAACTAGGATCCCAAAAAAGAAGGCTTTCTTCTATCTTTCCAAGTCCCCCTCTATGTTTATTCATAATTAGAAAGTGATTTCTTACTCTGTCAGCATATTAGGTACATACTTTGGGAGACATAGGGGCTCTACCTTATTTCCCTAGATCAATATGACCATAAAGTCTAGGTATAGGAAGTAGTAACCCTTAGTTGTTAAGTTTTTCAAAATATTTTCTCTAATACAAGGCATGGGTGACCCATAAATAACTTGCCACACCTTTGGATATACATCCTCAAAAAATTTGACCAGATGATTTTGATAAGAATATACATGAATAAACTAATAATAGTCACAAATTCTATTATTTATATAATTTATGGATGGAGCCCATAGATATCCTAGGTCCTTATAGCACATCCCTATTACTGCATCACCTAGATATGACTTCATAAATAAGTCCCCTATGAGGGAGGGACATTTGTCTTTGTGAATTTTTTTTTCCCTTAACCTAAGGTTGATCACTTTCTTGAGGATTTAAGCCACCTCATGTGAAAATATCATATACAATAGGGGAACCCATTCCAAATTCAAAAAATGGATGTTCAGCATCCCATACAATTAGTTAAACAAAGCCATACTTATCCACACTCCCATTCTAAACTTTTTTTATTGGAATGGATCCCTTTTTCTTTATTCCTTGCTAGGGGATGGTCTAGTCTGAGAGCAACCATGATGAATTCAACTTTGTGATTGTAGTTTCTTTTTTAAATTGCATCCAAATATACTTGTCATAATATACATCTAGGATGCTCAAACATAGGTATCTTTGGAAGTCATACCTAGATATACACGTGACCACTGTGTCACTATGTGAGTGTAAGAGGTAGGCATCTTGTGATATGTTACTAAAAAATAACAAATCCTTGAGCAAGTTAGTGCATGACATGACTTCTAACTTTGTTGTAACAAAGTTTAATCTCTATCACTTATATGACAATAATTCTTGGATAAATAACCTTTTTGATAGGAATATCTCATCATTTATTAAAATCATATCAACCAAATCATTTGCATCCCATAGTTGGGAATAATGTCAATACTTACTTTTAAATACTTATGCATCAAAGACAATATTCTTAAAATTTATGGAGTTCTTAATTGAAAATGTAGAAGGAGGATTAATCCTTCAGGATGACCTAGATGAGGAAGCCATTGATGTGCATTTGACATTGTATCTTGTTTAATGTGTTATATGTTGTGTATCCCTATATACTAATGTGATCGACTTGGTTCTAGCTTGGTTGATGCTCACTATATGCTCTTCAAAGTAAGAACTAGGGCTATTAATTATTACTGGGAGGATACTTCAATTTCAAGATATATTTATTAAAAATGATGACTTTAATGGCTACGTATCATTTATATAATATCCTACATTAAATACTAGTTCATGCCATATTAAATATGAAATGTTCACTTTTCAAATTTATTAGTTTTGGGTTGGTAGGGATCATTAGTTCTTTATCAAAATAGGAAATATTATATCTTTTTACTAAGTATGAATTTAGTGTCCTTAATGTCCTTTTCAATTAAGCACTTTATTAGTTTCCATATTTTTTCCATAACTAATCACTTTAAATATATAGAGTCTGAAGGGTGCATCTGAAGTAAATATTATAGAATAATTCCTTTGGGGAATTAATTTAGACAAAATTTCCATGACTATTTCTCAGGAGGAGCATGAGAAAAAGTTTTAAAGAAATTATTTTGGAGGGATATTTCAATGTTTAAAGGGTACTTCCAAACTATCTAAAGGGTAGTTTCAATCTAAAGGATCCACTTCATAGGGCACTTGTCCATGATAAAAGCCTTAAAGGTTTTACTCTATGAATGTCTAAGGGCACTTCCAAAATTCTATAAGGATAGTTTGGAGGGCCAAAGGGCAACCTCAATCTCCGAAGTGCACTTCTATGAAACTAAGAGTCATTTCAAAGGCTCTGAAGGGTATATTTGGCAATGTCTAAAGGGTAGGTGCCCTTAAATTAGAAGGTGGGTTTTAGGAATTTTTAAGGGTAGGTGTCCTTTAGAGGAATTATTTTAGAGATTTTTCATTACGTAAATGTCCTAAACAAAATTCTGAAGGAAATGACCATTCAACAAAAGGGTCTCAAGACCAAAGTCTTGAATGGTAGGGCATATGGTCCTTTAAAAGGGTCCCAAAGGGTTCACTCAGGGGGATTCACTTTAAAAAAATTATCTGAAAGAATTGGCAAAGCTATGGAAATTGTTTTAAAGGGTATGCTTGGTAAAGTCTAAAGGCTAGGATGGGAAAATTTGAAGGGTATGTGCCCTTAGGAAATGGTCAAAGAGAGGTAAATGGATAATTCAAAAAAGGCTAAAGGGATAGTTGGGAGGGTATAAAGGGTTAGTGGAAGGAAGAAAAAGGTTCTACTTAAATAAAAAAAATTATTGAAGGGTCTACTTTGTGAAAGCTAAGAGGAAAGTGTGAAGGGCATCTCAAAATTTTTGAAGGGCAATTCTAAAAAACCTCGAAGGGCACTTTTCAAGATTCCTAAGAAACTCTGAAGGGTAATCTAGGGGGGTCAAAGGGGATAGTCCATTTGGAATTTGTTTTTAAGATTTATATTTGGCCTATAATCCCTCAAGGTCAAAGATATATGGGATAAATGTTTTCAAGAGGATTGTTTTGGACAGAAAAAGCCACAACAATTTCTCTGACAAAATTTGATTTCCAAAAGAATAAGCTTGATGAGGATTAAGATTAGAATTTTTTTGAAAAAATCCATCTAATAAATGTTCTACACAAAAACCCCAAATAAATAGTCTAAATAATTGATCTATAGTTCTCAAGTTACCCTTATAAAACATATTAAACATAATGCCAAAACCACAAAACCTAGCCAAATATCAACCACCTGAAAAGTGAAAAGGCCTAGATTCCTAAAATTTGCATAGATTGTATGAGGTGAAGTCCTTATTGGGGTCAAAATACAAAAATTAGGTCCCCATTTTAATTTATTTTTTTATGAAAAGAAAAAGGGGGGTGTTGGAGACAACAAATGATGACTTACAAGGGGAATAATCTTGAGTATTCAAGAACCCAAAATTTTAGTTTTGCAATCCAAAATCATTTGTGGAGTGTCTCAAAAAAAAATTAGATAAAAAGCATGAAAGAGACTCCTAAGATAATTCAAGAAACATAATTTCCTTCAAATTCCTTAGATTTGTGTGTTGAGTTCATAATTTCACCCCTTGCTTATGATGAGTTTTCCATGGTTTTGACAAGGCTACAAGTTTTGATCTAGTATCCATAAAGTGCTTAAAACAAAGGTATTCTCAAGTATTGCTATACTACCATCCAAGAATAAATAGCCTTGATAGAGGTACTTTGGTTCCCTTATCTTCTCTTTCTATGACCTTTATTAACCATGATGCATGGTACATTGACCTCATTTCATCATGTGATCTTTTTCTTTCAATTTTCTTTAGATTTCCTTTTTCTCTTATGAACTCATTGATTCTTTTCCTTACATTTTTTTATATATCCTCTTGAATTCAAATTAATGAAAAATAAAGAGAAATAAACCCAATAATCTAGTATAATTAGAAACTAATTCACTACTAGAACGTCCCTATCATCCATGTCTAGACCTAAAATTATCATTCCAACAAGTGTTATATTGATAAGTGTATTTGACCCAAGAAAATAAGAAACTTTTCTAAATTTTCATGAATATTATGAGAGTATCTTCCACATACCTAATAAAAGAATTTAGTTGTGACACTATCTAAGATAACTCTTGATTACTTACCTTTACCCTAAAGGACTCAAGGCATAGAAATATTTTTGAATTGTATGCTAGTCCCAAAACATGTCAAGAATTTAATTAACCCCTTTTTAAAAACTCCCCCATTAATTCAATTGGATTATGGTAATAACTGAAGCAAACACAAGGATGATGAAATCTTTAAAGCTGTTTGCTCTCTAGGAGGAGATAAAGCTCCTGGACTTGATGGTTTCCCCATGTTTTTCTTTCAAAAACTTTGGAAATTTGTTGGTAAAGATGTAAGTGATGCTGTGAAGGAATTTTATGGAGCTAAACAGATGCTTAAGGAAGTTAACTCCACCTTTCTGTGTTTGATTCCCAAGAAAATTGGTGCTGATTCTCCTGATCAATTTAGACCGATCAGCCTTTGTAATTCTTTCTATAAAATTAGTTCCAAAGTTCTTACTTCCAGACTTATTCAAGTGATTCCTTTGATAATTGCTGATCAAAAAAAGGGATTTATCCCAGGTAGACAAATTCTCAACTCTATTATCACTGCTCATGAGAATATTCACTCATTGTCTTGTTCTAACAATCAAGGGTTCATTATGAAAGTTGACATTGCTAAAGCCTATGACAGGGTTGATTGGTTATTCCTTTCAAATAGTCTATTAGCTTTTGGCTTTGACCAAAAGGTGGTTGGTATTATTTATCAGTTGATTTCTACTTCCTCTATTGCTATTTTGGTAAATGGAAGCTTGTCCCATTTCTTTTATCCATCACGGGGATTGAGACAAGGTGACCTTTTATCCCCCATCCTTTTTGTAATTATGGCTGATTGCTTGAGGAGATATATGGGGGATTTGGTCCATAAAGGTTTATTTAAGGGTTTGAAACCTTCTTCCCATCCTCTAATTTGTTCTCATGGATAATTTGTTGATGACACCATCTTTATGGGTAAAGCTGAAGTCAAGGAAGAAAAAAATTTGAAGAAAGCTATTAACTTATATTCTTCTACCTCTAGTCAATTGATTAACTGGAATAAAAGTGCAGTGTTCTTTATTAACACCCCAATCCAGAGGCAAAGTAAAATTGCTAAAATCCTTGGATGTTCTATAGGATCTCTCCCCTCTTCTTACTTGGGTCTTCCTCTTGGTCTGAAAGTCCCTGATGCCTTCTGGGAGGATCTTATTAATAAGTTCAGTAAAAAACTTGCGGGATGGAAAGGAAATATTTTAAGTCAGGCAAGAAAGTTAACTCTTCTCAAAGCTTGTCTTTAAAGCATACCTACTTATGCATTAAGTCTTTTCAGAATTCTTATTAAATTTGCAGAGTCTATTGAAAAAATTCAAAGAAATTTTCTATGGACTAGTACTAAGGAAAAAAGGAGAATGCCTTTAATTTCTTGGGATAATGTTTGAAAACCTTTTAGGGAAGGGGGATTGGGAATTAGAAAAATCAGAAGTATGAATAAAGCTCTTTTAGCCAAATTAGGATGGAGAGTTTACCATGAAAACAAAGAGTGGAGTACTATATGGAAACATAAGTACCTATTCAATGCTAAATCCCTTTCTGATTTCTTTTCTTATCCTAATGTAATTCGTCCCTCTTCCATATGGGGGGCTATTCAGGGGACCAAAAACACTTTAGAAAAAGGATGTTTCTGGAAAGTTGGTAATGGACTTAAGGTGAAATTTTGGGATGATGTCTGGTTAAAGGATTATCCTTTGATGGAAGATTTTCAAGATAAGGATTTAGTTGATCGATGTAAGCAGAGATATGGTATACTAGTTAGTCAGTATTGGCAAAATGATTCTTGGGTGAATTTAACTGATGTTAATCAAGGCTTTAGTAACATCCAATTATCTCTCAATGCTATCTCTCTTTATCCCTATCTTGAGGATAAGATTATTTGGCATGATGATCCTAGTGGACAATTTAAAGTCTCTACTATCTTTATTTCAAAGGAAAAGGGTAATCAACCTTTGTGGTCTCACGCCTGGATGAAGGGGCTCATCCCCAAAATTAATATCTTCTTTTGGACTTTGCTTCAAAACAAAATCTTGACCCTTGACAACTTGCAGAAAAGAGGAATGAATGTGGTTAATAGGTGTATTTTATGAAAAAATGGATTTGAAGATAGAGACCATATGTTTTTGATGCTCTTACACTCAGCAAGTTTGGAATAAGATCCTTAATTTTTTGGGTATAACATGGGTACATAAAAAAAGTGTGGATCTATCTTTTAAAAGTTGGTGCTGTCCCTCTAAGAATCCTGATGTTCATTTTTTTTGGAAACTAACAATTCCTCATATATGGTGGGGTATATGGAAAGAAAGAAACAATAGAATATTCAGAAGTAAAGAACTTCCAGGATGGGTGCTTGGTCAGAATATTATTAGAGCCATTAAGGAGAATTTTAAATCATAGAGGGACCATAATCAAACCTTTCAATTTGATAACCCCTTACGATCTGAAAGGCCTAAATTGAAAATTGATAATCCAAGATCGATTGTAAAATGGTATGTCCCTCCTACTAGATGGATCAAAGGAAACTTTGATGGAGTAGCTAAAGGGAATCCAAGAAGAGCAGGATGTGGAGGAGTATTAAGAGATCATGTGGGAAATGTAATTGATGCTATTGATGTCCTAATTGGTAGTCAAATAATCATATTATTGAAGCTACTGCATCCCTCTATACCATTAAACTAGTTGTTGAGTTGGGATTTTCCAAATTATGGTTGGAAGGTGACTCTTTGAATATTATAAACATCTTAAATAATAAAAACTCAATTTCATGATCTATTGAGGCTACAGTGATGGAAATTAAAGCTTTAATTCAAAATTTTGAAAAAGTGACCATATCCCATACATATCGAGAAGGCAATGGGGTTGCTGACTGGAGAGCTAATCATGTTTTTCAAACGGGGCAGAAGGTGAGATGGCATGATGCATTAAATAAGCACGTTGATCTCAAAGTGCTTATTAATTATGACGCCATTCATTCTAAAGAGGGAAAGATCTGCTTGGATTAGCAAGTTAATGATTCGGTGGAGTGGCCTTACGGTGGACAGATTACCTTCACTGAATAGGTACATTCATGAGAATGTTATGTGGTTATCGCATGTGTCAACATATAGGCGATTTCCTTTTCATGTAAAAAATAATTGGTTCCATTTTCTACCTTAAGTGTTTGGGTGTTGTTGGAATATTGTTTGTTTTGCAATATGAAGGGTGAACTGTGGAAGCAAGAGCCAAAAAATTGTGAAGATTGGAAGGCTAGATAGGATGTATGGAAGATTCTTTAGAAAGGGAAGGTGGTAAGTTATCTGGAGTGGTGGCATGGTTCTAAACCCCACATTAATATGGCATTCTTCAAAAATTGGTTTGATGATAGAGTAACTCTCCATGGTGTCACTATGAAGCTTACTGAGGACTTCATTACTGAGGTCACGGGGCTTCCCATGGGTGGTATTAAATTCTCTAAGCAGACCAGTATTTCCAATGCGGCATACAAAAAATTTCCAAAGACAGATGCAGAGGAGAAGCAACTCGAAAAGAATGGAGATTTCTTAAATTTAGAGAAGATAAAAGGAATTTAGAGAGATGTGTTATGCTGCATCCATGAGTATTTTATTCTTTATGGTAGGAGCAAAAGAGTTCATAAATTTCATTTTGTCTTTCTTAATCATTTCATGCACAAAGATAGAATTTCCTTCCCTTTCTATTTGCATTTTTTGCTACTTCAAAGTTTGTTTGCCCATAGAAAGGAGTCTCGCCCCATTTTACATGAAGGACTGATTCTTATCATAAAGGGTTTTTTCAAAAATAATGCCATAGCTTTGACTCCTTATTTTGACAAAAATAAGGATTCACTATGTAAGAAGAAAGAAAAAGATAAGGGGAAAGAAAAAGTAAAATCAGAACCCTCCAGTTTTAAAAAACAAATTGCTGAAGAGGAATTTGAGTGGAAAAATATAGAAAGTTCTAAGAAGGATGTTCAGGAGGAAGAGGAAGGGATGGATATAGGGGAGTTCAGTTCTAACCTAGAAGGTTATCAAGAAAATAAAGAAAAAAGTGAGAAAGAAAATGAATGTGATACAACTGAGGAAAATACAGAACAGAATAATTTTGATCATGAGGATAATCAGACTGTGTTGGGGGGAAGTGTTAAGGACACATATATTTTACTTGATAATCTAGCTTTGATAAGAGAGAAGGAACATATGGTTCTAGTTTCCAATCATGCTATGGAGATTAGGGAACAAGAAAAGGATGATCCTGTCCAGCATGAAGACCCTGTTGAGACTAAAGGGGAGAAAATGATGGAAAGGGAGGAACAAATTGAAAAGGATGAATCCTCTCCACATGAGAATGCAGAAGATATATGTGATGTTTAGTAGAAGAACACTAATCTATCCTTCATTAATTCAACCAAATTCAAAGCTAATGCTATTCTCCAAGTTGATTCGTGGATGTATAAGGAAATAATGGGGCTGAAGAAGAAAGTGGAAATAATGGAACATAACCATGAAGCTAATCGGACCAAAATCAATAATTTAGAGATGCAAATGAGAGATATTCCAATTAAACTTAAAGATTATGAGAATAATATTAGAAAGCTCATCAAGGAAAGTAGAACGAAGATGGAGGAGGTAACTTCAAGCATATGTGCAATTACAGCTAACCTTGGAAAATGAGCTAATGAGAAAATAAAATCCTTAGAGGGGCCAAGTAAGAGGACTAGGCAGAGCTCAAGGAAGAAAGCCTTGCAAGATGCTGCTACTTTAGCTACAATATCCATACAAGATACTGCTATGATTGGAAAGGAGGCTGTGAATATGATCCTAGCATTAGAAGATTAGGGTCTTTTTTTGTTGTTATTGATTTTGTTCTAGTCCCTTCTGCTAGATGTTATAACTGGTTCTAAAATTTGGTTCTTAGTTTTAAAACTTATTTTGAGTTTCTAGGTCTTTGTAAAACCTGGACTCTTTTTTATGGTTTAGGTTTGTGGTTTTAGGTCCCTATAAAACCTGATTTTGATGATGTTCTTTAGTAGGTTTTAGTAATGCTCTTCTTGGTGGACGTATTGCTTTATCTTTCTATCGCTGTTATAGGGTTTTGGGGTCCCTTCAAAACCTACTTTTACCTTAATCTAAAACTGAAGCAAACATAGTTTTACCCATTAGAGAAAAAGCAAATCAATGATTGATATAGAAAGTGAGAACTACACTAGAAATCACAATACTAAAAGTAAGAAATATTAATCTAAGAAAATTTTTAAAACCTTATTCTAGAAAACATGGAAATATAATATAGAAAGCATGAAATATATTCTAATCCTATGTAACTTCTTCTTCATGGTAACTTCTTCTATCCACCTAGTATAGTAATATGTAGCTATTAACACAAATTTATGGTTGGTAGAAAAATCTAGGTTGATCACCTTGATGAAGTCTAGACCCCACTGTGCAAATGGTCTTCCTTCAACAACCGGTTGTAAAGGTATGACTACATGAAATTATTTTTTGTCAAATGTTTGACATTCATGGCAAGTTATAACATGCATGTTAGCATCCTTAAAAACTTTTTGGCCAATAGTAACCCAACCTCAAAATATTATGGTATTCTAAGTAGGGTCACCACTACCTATTTTTGATGTAAGTTTTCTAAGATATCCTTGGATTATTTAGAAGACACACATCTAAGATATATCCCTTCATATTTTTTAATATAGAGAATTCCATTTTTTATCATGAAATGGGTGGATCTAAGCCTTAAATCTCTCTTTTTTCTCTATTATATTCCAAAGGACAAGTTATTGTTAGTAAGTACTAGACTACATTCATATACCACTCACCTTTAGAAACTTATGCCTAACATACCTCTTCAATAGTGATTTGGGGATCATGTTTGGTCATAAGCTAAAAAATGCCTTGTCCTATAATGATCTTTATAGGTCTGATTTTTATGTCAAACTCCTAGAGTCTGGCCATCCATTTCCCTTGGTATTCCCCTAGTTCATTCTATGAAAGGGTGAGTTTAACAACAGGTTCTGGGGTAATAACAATGGTTTCATTCCTTAAAATTTAATTCCTAAATTTATTCACTAATTTTACCAGATCCTATATTTGCATGTTGATCATGGATTACTTGAGTTTTACATCCTTTAGGTTTGTACTCATGAAAACAATCAAGTTTTTTTATCTTGCCTTTCTTTTGCATGATTACAATAGTGATTGTATGCTTAGAATTGCAGGAATATAGATATAATTCCTTCATAAAGTCTTCACTAATCAATAATGGGGCTTGTGATATCACATCCTTGATGTCTTGAAAAGACTTTTTACCTTCATTTGTCCATTATATCTTGGTGTCTTTCTTGAGTATGGTGTTAAGAGGCTTTATGATTTATATGTATCCGAAGATAAACTTCTTGATGAAGTTGATCTTTCCAAAGAATGGTTTTAGTTCCTTTTACTAGTTGGTGGCTAAATCTTTTCAATGGCCTAGATTATATCAAGATAAATGGTAATCCTATCCTTAGTGATGATGTACCCTAATAGTTTGCCTTTAGTAAATCTAAATATTATTTTCTTTAGATTTAATGAGACACTAAATTTTTTACATCACTCAAATATAGAATGCAAGTGGTCTATATGATCCTTTCTATTCTTTGAAAATAATGTAAGGTCGTCCATGTAAATAATTATGCATTTTCCAATCAATTCTTTGAGGGCATGGTCCATGACACACTAAAAGGTAGCTTCTACATTAATCAAGCTAAATGACATCCTTTTATACTTATAAGTTCCCCATTTTGTAGTAAATATAGTCTTCATGTGATCTTCAGCTTCCACTAATACTTGATTGTAACTTGAAAATCCATCTAAAAAAGACATCATTTCAAAACCACTCATAACTTGTATTACCTCATCTAGTGATGGTAGAGGGGAGTTGTCCTTTTTGGATGATCTATTTATATTTATAAAATCCACACAGAGTCTAATTTCATCATTCTTCTTCTTTACTAGGACTAGATTGGCCAGCCAAGTGGAGTGTTGTATGGGGAAAATAATTTTGGCACTCAACAAATAGTCCACTTCTTTTTAAATAAGAGGTTCTAGGATGGGATTCATGGGTCTTTATCTATATCTGAATGGTTTACGATCATGCTTGAGTGGAATGGTATGGGTGATGACATGGGGGTCACACACTTTCAATTCCTCATATGTCCAAGTGATAACATCCCTGTATTAGGAGATTAGATATCTCAATCATAGTCTTTCCTCACAAGAATAATTGAGGCCAATATTTACATAATGTGGATTATGCTCATCTCCTATATTTTCCTTAAAATTAGATTCATTTACCTTGGGCTACCTTAGTTGCTACACTTGGGAGTCTAAATCAAATGAATGTTATACAGAATCTAAGCTAATTGGTATCATACTCTCCTTAATCGGGAGGATTCCCTCCTTATTTGTATCCTCTTGATAAAGGTGGTTGACATCTTTATCATCTATAATTTGGGACTTAAAATCCCTTGAATTAGTTAAGAACTAGATGATCTACTAATCATTGCTAAAGACCTAAAAATTTTATACATTATCTGGAATAAATGGATAGGGAACCAACTTAATGGAAAATTTTCTTACTTGAGATTCTTGTAATGGTTCCATATTGGCAATTACAATAGCCAGTGAATTAACATCCTAATTTTGTTCTCTCAAGATTTACACTACATTGAAAGCCTCAAAGCTTTCAATTAAATCCCATGATCTATGCTTATACTTCTTCAAATACAATAGTTTACATTGGTATTTGTTTCTTATATGGTGGACTACTAACTCTAAGTCCCCAAATACCTGTATATGTTTTGTATTTTTCTAATGTTAATTGTATCCCTAAGATTAGAGATTCATACTCATCTCTATTATTTGTGTAGGGAAAATTAAATCTATAAGAAACCAAGAACCTCTTGCCTTTAGGATTGATTAGTTCAATTCCTACACCTGATCCTTGTTTGGACTTGGATCCATAAAAATACATTGTCCATAACTGGTTTGATTCTTCAAGCTCTAGATTTTGTGATGAATTATGAGTAGTAAAACTATAAATGCCCAATGAGGGGGAATCATACTTTACCTCTTCATTTTTGACATTATATTTGGTGATGGGGTATTTTATCCTAGGCTCTTGATTAATTTGGATCTGATTTAAAACACCCCTCCAAGGCAGCGATATATGTGAGAAATCTATGTAAAGGGATCCATTAAGCATTTTAGACCAATGTCTACTTAGTAATAATATATATCCTTCTATTATATCCATTACTAAGATATTGATGGTTATCTAGACTCTAGGCTTTAATACTACCTAAATGTGTACATTATTCAACTCACCCACTAATGGCACTACTATCTTGTGTAGTAGAGAGACTAATATTTTTGAAGGGATGGGGGTAAGACCCAACTTTTTACATATTTGGCATAACTATTGAAAATGTTCCAGAATCAACTAAACAATTATGATTATTATTACCGAATGCTTTGATGGTCAATAAGAATTGTGGTAATTTAGGCTTGATTTTATAGATGACATTGGCATTATCTAATTTCACTTCCTTTTCTTTTTTTTAAGTTGTCTTAGCTTTCTCCATAGGGGCCTTTCTAGTGATATATTTCCACAATAATTCCTTTTATTTAGTGATTTTGGCCAACTCATGGAGTGTGATATTTTCCTTGATTTTCTTCATATCTTCCACAATGTTTTATCCTCTAGATTTTTTTGGTTCCTCTTTACTCATCAATATATCATTCTCATTTGGAGGGGGGATTGTTATCTACTTTGGGATTGGGTGGAATTGTTATGGTGTTTGTAGGAGTTGATGTGGTCAAAGGTTGTTTGTTCCTTAAATTATATGTACCTCTCTGAAACTACTAGAAAGCATGGGCTTTTTTTAATTTATCTTCTAGCTTATTGTCATATTCTCCTTGGAATGGAAATTCATGAGTTTTAAAGAACACTAATATACTAGTAGATCCTAGATCATGATGCAATTTAGGTGGATTATTCATATGATCTTGTCAAGTCTCTTCTCTCTAAAAGATTTTAAATATTGTACAGAACTCAACATATTCAAGCTCACCATGCTAGGGCATATTATGTATTCTACACAAATTAGGGAGAGCCATCTCAGTAATGTTGATCTCTATAAGCCTACCAGGCTACTTTGTGTTGTTCATAGGCCAGTTGAAAGGCTTGTTATAACTCAAAATTTTGATGTTCTAGTTACCTAACTGAGTATTAGTATTGCCTAGTTTTCATTGCATGTTCAAAAAATCATTACTCAACTCTTAAACCATTTTCTAGATAGAATCCAATTCAGCCTTCGTGGAGTCTCCGCCTTATATAAAAACCATGAGAAATGTAGTTGCTTGCTAGTTTAGCTAGTGACTACTATTGGTCATATGATTATTTAGGTAGCCAAAAATTAGTTGTATCATTTGCATCAATGGAGGTAATGTATAAATCTAATTCTAATTATATACCATGACATTCTACTTCACATGTGGTATCACATTAAATTCTAGGATGCCATTTTTAAGTACCCTAGGCATTTATGGATTGACCTATCAGACAATGTTAATGGCCTCCTCAAATTTTAATGCTAAAATAGAGGTAGTATGTGTTCTTCTCAAGAACATGATGGTGATGGGGTCTAAGGCATTATTTTACATCTCTAGTGTTAACACTAGTTATGGTTTTTACCCCAAGGTCAACCAATTATACATCTTCTACCATCTTACATTGAAATCATGGATAGGTTCACTAGGTTTTCTCTTTATAATGGTAAAGTGTTGATACACTAGTCCTAGATTAGTGGCCTACCCAAACTATGTAAGAAAAGTTGTTTAACAATCCTCCTAATCAGTGATGGAGTTCTTAGTTAGGTTTAGATACCAATCATAAACAATATCCATCAAAGTTAAAATAAATAATTGACATGTGATGTCTTCATCAACTACATTCATTAATATCAAAGCAAATTTAATAGATTTAATGTGCTCTTTTACAATCCTTGGTCTAAAAGGGGAGATGGATGGTAGATATTTTTTAGGGTTTCAAGGTAAATCATGCACATGCCCTAAGAAAACAATGGTAGATCCAACTAACCATGGCTATTTTTAGTATATTGGTTGACTGGTAGGCAAAGGGTTCCTTATGAGTGAAAGTTACCTTAGTGGAGGTGGATTATTTTTAACTAGAGCTATTAATGTAACTCTAGATCTCCTATGGCTTGCTAAGGGTGAAACCAATAAAATAGCTTGGGAATTGGATTTGGTGACTCTCTTAGGTGACTCTAGTGTGACTTTATGTAAAGGTTAATCTTAAATCTATGGAGGAAATTTGGGGTCCTCCTTCTAGTGCTAGTGAAACTATTGATGTAGTTTTATGTACACCATAGTCATAACAAGGTAGCCTCTAATGTCTTAGGATCTTGATGGAAGTAAACTCCACTCTAGGTCATGATTTTTAGGTATGTGCTCTCTTATAACCTATTGATAGAATAATTGGTAAAGCACATGGGCTTTTAATAAGGTTTTTTAATTTTATAGAGATGTGATTCCCTGATAGGGTAGATTCCTACATGATAAATGGGTGGCTGGCTTTTGTTCTAAAGTGGGTAAATCTTGATAATAAAAAATGCAAATAGAGGGTAAGGTAGGGTAGAAAATAATTTTTTGAGATTTTTAGGAATTACTTCCATATGTGGCTTTTAGATATACATGTGTGTTCTTAAAACCATGAATATTACTAGCAACAAATGCTCACAAGCAACTAGACATAGCTAAAGAGTTTAAGGGGATAGAGTTATAAGAATTTAAATAGCCTCATAAAAAGATTGGTCCTATCAAGTTAGCTATTACACACCCTTAAATTAGGAGATTATGGCTTAGGCTAGTGGATTATCTAAGGCAGTGATATCACGCACTCAAAAAACTACACCAAGAAAACACAAGTGGACAACCAAAAAGTTACTTTAATATAACTTAACTATTTAAATTAACACATTTAATGATCTTCAAAAATTATTACAAATATAATATTAGCACATTAATCAAAATAATTAAGAACCTGTTCACAACATTAGCACACTAAATATTTATTGAAGTAAACAACTATAGAAGATAATAACTAACAACACAACATTGGGTAGAAAATACTCAAATACTTCACTTGATGACCAAAAGGCTTGTTACTTTATATTCCAAAACTATTTGATCAAATAAATAAGGTTGGTAATAAAATAGTATTTATAGATCTTGGGCAAGGGTCACCTAATCCTTTAAGTATATGCATGTTAGTTACATGTGGTAGTTTAGACATGTAGTTCTAATTGTGGTCAAAACCATTTAAGCTTAAAACTATAAAAAGTCAAATTGAATTTACAAAATAATGCAACATTGGCATGTTAAATAAAATACAAATTCAATATACTATAAATAATTATCCAATTTACAAGGAATATCTATAAATATATGTGCCACCAAGAATAACACATGCAAAATCTAAGGTTGTATGGTTCAAAGTGATGCATGGGCCTTTGTTGGATTTGAATTCAAAGTAGAAATTGAAGGTGTAGTTCCATTTCTAGATATTTGTTTCTTCTTTACTTCATTTTCCTTGTAAACTTTATGACCCACCTCATGCTGCTGTCAAATGATGTCTAAGTTGAGAAGTAAAGGCGGGTGAAGTCTTTTCGTTTGTCCAAGGAGTATTTCATGCTCATCCTTGGTTGTATAAAAATTACTCCTAAAAACATTCACCTCAATTACCTTCATCTAGATCTTATCTACTATCAAACCTTGTATGATTTATTTTAAATCATCTATAGCATCCTAGACAATCTTGTCAAAACTAGTTCTACTAACTAACTTCCCTATAGAATCCCTTGCTTTGGATAGCTTCAATTCATCCAAGATTTGAAGAGTTGGGTCTCATGAGCTTGATAATTTAACATTAAGACCGAAACTCACTTCAACCATTTTATATCTTATTCATATCTAATGAATACCAAATTATGGCATTAGATGCCTCAAATGTAGTCATTAAATCAAAATGGTTATATAATAAGTTTCTTATATAGGAAACTAACATCTTAATTTGAGTACTATCTTGGGTGAGTGAGTTTTAATGTTGATCTAGCTGATCTAGGTGAGGTGCCATTTCTACTTTCATAAAACCCATAGCCTCAAGAGAGTTATATTACTTAGAATCAACCCCTCTTACCTTATCTTTGATGCTTTTAGACATGTGTACTATGTTGGATTACTCCCTCAGCTATTTAATTTATGCTCATAGTTCTTATACTTCATCCTCAAGATCTTGGCATGCTATCTCTATGCCTTCATGTATAGTTACCACTATGTCCTTATTGGCTTGGGCTAGGTCCAAAAGGTTTTCATTATATATAGGGTTACTTGGTTTCCTATTCTATCTCTTGGTTAGGGAGAACACTGGATATTGATCTTTAAGAATGAGGCTGGTACCCTCATCATCCTCTAATTTTTTTTCTTTACTCTCAAAATGGAGCCAATTTAGGGGTCAAATAAGTTAGACATAGAGGGGAGCTTAGTGACCTTATATGTAGGCATTTTACCCCTCAATTCCATAACCCAAGGTGGAATATTATGAGGCACCTCAACCATGGTGATAATAAATTCCTACTCAACCTCCCCTTCCTCCTGATTCTTATTAGACCTAGTCAAAACATCATATAAAGAAGTCCATATGATTTTTGATCAGTCCACTCCTCCAAATTGAGGAACTAGATGGACTACAATGACATGGGGCTTTGCCTTCCTCCCCCCACTTGTGCTCACCATAGTTTCCTTTGTATAAGTAGTCATGGGGAGTGTAAGGGATAATTGGGTTAATTGAACATGGAGATAGGGGTATCTAGGGTGGAGGGTGGTCTATAATTTTTTAGATGCCTTCTTCTTCTTGTGAAGTGTCATAGTAGAAGTACCAGTAGGCACATAAGGAATGGTTATGTGATAGGGTCTAGTGGAAGTTGTGGAGGGACTAATGGAAGGAATAAATGAGTTAGAGGGGACTTGTATAGAAGAAAAAATATATATAAATGATGTAAATTGAGGCTAAGGAAAAAGTTTGAAAGGCTTGAGTAACTTGCAATTGAAGTTCAATGAAAGCCCCGTAGAAAATTATAGCCTTGACTTCCTCCAATTCAGTCTCCTCATCTATATCATCTACTAAGTCCTTGATGATTACTTCATCCCTTTGTGGCTATGATCTTAGAGGTGGAATGGGAAAGCCTATAGATATTTTGTGTTGTGGGGCTACCTATAGGAGTCATTATTTTCTTGATGTAAACTAAGGGGTTCCTACCCTAAACATGAGAGTTGTGAGGGGAAGATGTTTCTACTTGTGATGTGGCTACCCTAACAAATGAAATATCAAAAATATTAGGGGTAGTCATAGGAACCTAGATGGTGTCAGTAGCAGGTCTATCCTCTTTATCAAAATCTAGACAGATAATTTCTCCTCTAGCTCCTCCTCTTTGTGCACTAGGTTCTTGGGACCTAGGCTCCTTCTTGACTATTTTTAGTTTTAATTTCAAAGGAAGTCCTTGAGATGAGGAAGCTTCTTATCTTCCAAATTACCCACTCCATAAGTATGAATTCTTCCACCCTTTGAAAAGGGATATTTGACTATCCAATTTTTTGGTGGAAATATTGGGCTCTACTTGGATCATCTTCAAATTATATTCTTGTAAACCACTAATCTTTGTTCATTTCAACACTTCTTCATCTAAATATTTATTCAATAAGATGAAGTCATAGCAATATGTCTAATGGTAGTAGGGAATGTTGAAACCATGAATGTGCTCTTCGATGCACCCATGGGGGTTGTAATATTTTTGTGAAAACCTAGGGAAACCATATTAGTTCCACTTTATTGTAGTATCACCAAGGTGTTTCCTCATGGTGTATGTAATCTTGCCAATTTTAACTAGGATAAAAAAAAACAAGGCTTTCTTATATCATTCCAAGTCCTCCTCTATGTCGTTCCATAACTAGAAAGTGATTTCCTATTCTGCTAGCTTATCCAACATGTACTTGGGGAGACATAGGGGCTCCCCTTATTTCCCCATATCAATATGACCATAAAGTTTGTGTAAAGGAATTAGTTACCCTTCCCTATCAAGTTATATAAATTATTCTATCCAATATGATGGGGGATCCATAGATGGATTTCCACACCTATGGATATACATCTTCACTAATTTTGACCATATACTTTTGATAAGCATATATGTGCATAGACTAATAATAGTCACAAATTCTATTCTTT
The DNA here is from genome assembly GCA_037957365.1 of Torreya grandis. Taxonomy (NCBI): domain Eukaryota; kingdom Viridiplantae; phylum Streptophyta; class Pinopsida; order Cupressales; family Taxaceae; genus Torreya; species Torreya grandis. The sequence goes on from JARHVA010001209.1 coordinate 27,482, forward strand.
ATACAATTTATGGATAGAGCCCATAGATTGCCTAGGTCCTTATAATATGTCCCCATTAATGCATCAACTAGATATGACATATTAAAGAAGTCCCCTATGGGGGAGGGATGTTTGTATTTATTCAAAATTTGTTCCCTTAACTTAAGGTTGATCACCTATACTAGGGTGTAAACCACCTCATGTGATAATATCATATATAATAGGGTCACCTAGTCTAGATTCACAAAAATGGATGCTTGACATCTCATATAATTGATTGAGAAGAGCCATACCTATTTTCACCCCCATTCTAAACTTTTTTTTATTGAAATGGCTCCTTTTGGCTATGTTCCTTACTAGGGGATGGTCTTGCTTGGGAGCAACCATGATGGAAGTTCTTTTATGATTGTAGTTTATTCTTTGAATTGTATCAAGGTATGCTTGTCATAATATATGTCTAGGATGCTTAGAGATAGATATATTTAGAAGTCATTCCTAGATATACATGTGACCACTATGTCACTATGGGAGTGCAAGAGGTAGGCATCTTATGATATCTTACCAAAAATGAACAAATCCTTGAGCAAGTTAATGCACAACATGACTTTTGGCATTGCTAAATAAAAGTGTAATCTCTTGTGCTTTTATACCAATAATTATTGGACAAATAACCTTTATAATAGTAATATCTCATCATTTATTGAAAACATATCAAATTGCATTCCATAATTGGGAATAATTTTGATACTTACTTTCAAATACTTCTACATAAAAGATAGTATCTTTGAATTCTATGGAGTTATTAATAGAAAATATAGAAGGAGGATTAGTCCCTTAAGATGACCTAGATGAAGAATCTATGGCTATGAATTTGATCTTGTATCTTATTTAATGTGTTACATGTTTTGTATACCTGTATACAAACATGATCGAATCAGCTCTAGCTTAGTTGATGCTCATTGTATTCTCTTAAAAGTAAGAACTAGGGATATTGATTACTTCTAAGAGATGAATATACTTCAATTACAAGATAGATTGAATGTAAATGATGACTTTAATGGTTGTATATAATATATATAAGATCTTGTATTGGATACCAATTCATGTGATATTAAATATGCAACGTTCACTTTTTAAATTTATTAGTCTTAGGTTAGTAGGAATCATTAGTTCTTTATCAAAATAGGAAATATTATATCATTTTACTAAGAATGAATTTAGTGTCCATAATGTCGTTTGAAATTAAGAACTTTATTTATTTCCATAGTGTTTTCATAACCAATAAATTTAAAGATATAGCATCTAGAGGGTGCTTCTCAAGTCAATATTTAGGAATAATTTCTTTAGGGAATTAATTCAGACAAAATGTTCATGGCTACTGCTCAAGAATAGAATGAGAAAAAGTTATAAAAGAATTCTTTTGGAGGGCTATTTTAATGTTTAAAGGGTACTTATAAACTCTTTAAAGGGTATTTTTAGTCTAAATCATCCACTTTTTAGGGCACTTGTTCATGACAAAATTCTTGAAGGGTCTACTCTATGAATGTCGAAGGACACTTCTAAAATTCTAGAAGGATAGTTTTGATGGCCAAAGGGCATCCTGAATCTCTAAAGGGCACTTTTATGTGACTAAGAGTCATTTCAAAGGTTACAAAGGGTATGTTCAATCAATTTTGAATGGTAGGTGCCCTTAAATTAGAAGGTAAGTTTTAGAAATTTTGAAGGGTAGGTGTCCTTTAGAGTAATTATTTTAGAGATTTTGCATTGGGTAAATGCCCTAGAAAAAATTCTAAAGGAAATATCCATACAATAAAAAGGTCTCAAAACCAAATTTATAAAGGGTAGGGCATAGGTTCATTTAAAAGTGTCCCAAATGGTTCACTCAAGAAAATTTACTTTAGGAAAAATATCTAAGAGAATTGGCAAAGGTATGGAACAAAAGTTTTTAAGGGTACATTTAGTAAAGTCCAAAGGGTAAGTTGGGAAAATTTGAAGGGTATGTGCCCTTAATAAATGGTCAAAGAGAGGTAAATGGTTAATTCATAAAAGGTTGAAGGGATAATTATGAGGGTCTAAATGGTGAGTGGAAGGAATCCTAAGGGTTTACTTTAGGATAAAATTTACTCGAAGGGTCTCCTTCATGAAGGCGAAGAGGCAAGTGGGAAGGGAATCTCAAAAGTTTTGAAGGGTAATTCCAAAAAATGCTAAAGGGCACTTTTTAAGATTCTTGAGAAACTTTGAAGCATAAGATAGGGGTTCAAAGGGGATATTCCAATGGGATTTTTTTTAAATATTTATATTTGACCTAGAATCCCTCAAGGTCAAAGATCTATGGGCTGAATTTTGTCGAGAGGATTGTTTCAAATAAAAAAAGTTGCAACAATTTCTCTAGAAAAAATTGGTTTCTAAAAGGATAAGCCTAAGGAGTAAGACTGGAAAAATTCTAAAACAATCCATTTGAGATATGTTCTATACAAAAATCCCAAAGAAATAGTTTGAATAATTGATTTGTAGTACATAAGTTAGCCTTATAAAACATATTAAACATAATGCTATAACCACAAAACCTAGCCAAATATCAACCCCCTAAAAAAATGTCACATATTCCCAAACTTTGCATAGATTATATGAGGTGAAGTCCTTATTGGGGTCAAAATCCAAAAATTAGGCCCCCATTTTATTTATTTTTTTAGGAAAAAAAATTAAGTGAGGGGAGGGGGGTATTGGGTAGAATAGATATGTCATGTATTTGATGCACCTATATGATGTCTAGGTATAGTAATGAATGATAGTCATTGTAATATAAATATGATTGATATGGTACCAAGGTAAATATATATTAAAATGTTGATCATAGGGTATGAGATATAATAATACATACAAAAAATCATGTAGATATCCATGTACAAATGACAAATACTATCTTGGAAATTATGGTGAAGTTATATATGTCATGTGTATTTGATAATCCTCTAAGAAGACTAGGTATATCAATGAATTATATTCATAGTAGTATAACAATGGATGATATGGTATTCACACACACACACACACACACACACACACACACACACACACACACACACACACACAAAGGTATTGATCATAATGTATAATATATAAACATCCATGTAATAGTAAATTTTAGATATTTATGTACACATGTCAAATTTAGGTGATATAAATATATGTTTGATACATGTAAATTAGGGATATTTTGTAAAAATTAAGCTATAAATATGTCACTATATAAACCCATTCATGTAGATATGTCCAACTTATTATTTTACCCTAACTTAATTTAAAAAAATATAATAAGATATAAACTAGTAGAAAAATGTTTAATTCATATTTGTACAATATTCAAAAATACTCATGAACAATGATTTGAACTATGATAAATTACCCAAATATATGAAAAGATGTAAATAAAGAGGTGATAAGGATCTTATCTTATTTTATGTTTTGTTTTTAATTATGATTGTCTAAATATTGTATCTTTGAAATATTTAAATTCTTGTGTGTAATGTGTTTTAACCTATTATATTCTAGATACTTCCATCAAGATGGGTTAGTATCAGTAGTTAATACTAACCTACAATGGTTGGTACTAACCTTACATACATAAATATACTAACTTATTATATGGTGATGTGCATGTGCCTATAATGCCCATTTCTTCTTTTTATTACCTTATAGATCATGAAAATGTACTTGTATGATCAAAAACCTAATTATTCAAAAGGAATCTGATATAAGATGTGGATGTTGTGTGAAAAGATTGAGTTGGATTGACCTTGGTTAATCCATATTGACTAACAAAAAAATTCACTACATTTTTAATACTCTAAAGAGGGTTCAAACTCAAATTTAGTTTGTTTTATAGTTTATGTGTGTGTAATTATGGATGCAAGCCTAAATGTTCTTCTCTTATCCTACACTTGATATAAGCATGCATATGTAAATTGACCTTAGTAAAATTTAGATTCGAGTCAAATAATTTAGTAGGTAAAATATGTAATCTTGTTTATCTATTGATAGTGAAAAGTTCTTATCCAAAAACATCTTACAGTTAGTTTGTATATATAGGAGCATCTACCTTTGAATTAAAGACCTAGTGGCACATAAATCCAGTCAAAATAAACTCTAACATTCCCAAATAATAGTCATAATTTGAAATGTGCCCAAAATAATTGTAAAATAGGCCTGGGTAAATTACATCATCTTTGGTTAGTATTGATAGTCAATATTGACTATAAATGATAGAACTAACCCAAGGCCTAAACACACTCTAGGATGGAATAAAGTGCCAAATATATTTGTAATATGTAAAATCATGTTGAATATGACAAGAAATATGTGTCACATATCCAAATAGAATTATAAATGTAACTGAAATACAAAGAGAGATATTCCACTAACTACTTAGTTCATAGTTTAATATTTGTACAAGCAAAGTTGCATACAAGTATTATGAAATAAGACTTGTATCAAATTTGGGTATCTATATTTACCACTACCACTACCACCACCCCACCCTTTAATCTATAATTTTAGTGTAAATGTCAATATGGGATAAATTTTAAAAAGATAAAACATACTAGTGTTGGTGATCATGAATTTAGACTGGTTTTTTATTCCAATGTTTGATGATGTCTTAGTGGTCGTGAAAAACATGATGTATGTATGTCATATGGTTTCTCTTATGGAGTGTCCTATTGTTTTGAAGATTATAAATGTTAAGGATCAATAGTTGACCAATTCAATATGGAAAACAAGAGGGAACTTATAGTTTTATTCAATTATTAGCTAGGAAAATGGATAAGCTTCCAAACATTTATTTGAAGATTAATTTTGAGATGAAAAATGGGAACATAAATTGGATTCAAGGAATGATGTGTTAAGTAACACAAAAACATAACAAATTATTTAAAATGAATCAACCATTGTATATGGTTTATATATTCAATCTGTATAATTTCTCTCAAGTTCACTCAATTTATCTCAATGTATCATCAAATGGGAATAAAAAGTTTTCATGCCCACATCATGAAATTATATTCAATAATATAATTTCAATGAAGTTTTCTAAATATATAATAAATGCATGATAAAATTAGAATTAACAATACTCATGCCCTCATCATGACCTCAGATTCAATAGTGTAATTGATCTCAAATTTTCTCAATGTAATATAGAATGCATGATTGAAAGAGAAAGAATAGTGTTCATGTCCTCATCATGAGCTTAGTGCCATAAGTTTGAATTGGAATGACAAACATTTTTCATTAAACTTGAAGCAAAGTGTACCTTCATTCTAAAAACTTAAAAGGTTAAAACATGGGCTATACTCATGCCTCAAATCTATATGGTATGTGCCTATGAATGTGTCTCAAGCTAAGATATCTATAAATATGTAGTTTATTTTTTTGAAGAATGGATTGCAAGTGTATTTTATATTCCCATAGAATTTGTACCAATGTGTATAATCTATGTCAAATTTGTAAACCTTTATCAAAAAATATGTAGAAGATCTACCCCATAATGTATCATATCTATATCTTGATTCATTATGAACCATGTGTAATGTTCCAAACTCTAATAATATAAATCATGTATAATTTTTCAAACTCTAATAATTTTAATTATTCATTATGTCTAAAATATGATAATATAAATCTTTGAAGCCACAATGCCACATTGAGTGGCCCAAAATTTAACAAATCTTGACCATGTGCAAGATTAATGTTTTTAATAATCTTGATGTATTCCCAATTTCAATGTAAGGGATGTGACTATAAAATCTATCATGTCTAAATATAATCATAATTATATAAATTTTATCATTTATAAATTTTTTGAGTCGACTAGTTTTTGAATTAGTCATTCAAAATATTCACTTTTTGATTTATATCATTGTAATTTAATTTCATATTATTTGACCTCAGAGAGGTGTAAAACAATGATGTAATTTAATATATTCACTCATTTAATAACATAGAATAATTTACCAAGATAACGGTGTGCATATATAATTATGAATTTTCCCTATTTTGTAGAAAATAGAGAAACATTTTTGTGAAAGCATAGCATTATCAGTGTCAACTTAGGTAATCAGGATAACCCTCACATTGTAAAGATTGGTCAATCCTTATATTCCTTAGAGAAACATGATTACCCTTCCTTCCTTTGTGATCAAAGAATAACATTTGCTTGGTTTTATTAGGATATGCCTAAAATCGATTCTTCCATAGCTATCCATAACATTTTCATATATCATGATGCTAAGCCCATTAGACAAAAGCTTTGTAGGCTATATCCTCACATCTCCCTTCTATCTAAATAAGAGCTTTAATGCCTCTTATCTATCAATTTCATTCAACCCATTGAATATCCTCAATTGGTTTCCAATATAATTCCAATCACCAAACCCACATGGGGAATTCACCTCTATATTGACTATCATGACCTTAACCTTTCTTTTCCAAAGGATGACTTCCCTTTGCCTAACATCAACCAACTTATTGATCTTACTATTAGTGATGAGATTTTATCTCTCTTAGATGGTTTCTTAGGATATAACCAGATCTTAATTGCCCCTAAAGATCAGTGTAAGACTTCATTCATCACCCCATGGGGAGCCTTATGATATAGGCTCATGTACTTTGGTCAAAACAAATTTGGAGTAACCTACCAATGTGTGATAACCTACATCTTACATGATCTCATCCACACAATCATAAAGGACTATGTAGATGATCTCCTTGGGAAATACAAATATCCTAAGGATCATCTAGAATTTATCAAGATTATCTTTGAGCACCTAATCCATTTCCATGTCCAACTCAACCCCAAGAAATGTATTTTTGGGTCTTATTTGGAAAACTTCTTGGCTTTATTATCTCTCTTTGAGGAATCAATGTAGACCCTAACAAAGTTATAACGATCCTTGACATGCCACCTCTAACCCACATTAAACAAATCCATATCCTATAGGGGAAGTTCCAATCCATCTATTATTTCATATCTCAGTTATCAGATAGATGTCAACCCTTTCACCATCTTCTCAAGAAAGATACATCTTTTAAGTGGACTAAAGACTATCAATAAGCTTTTGATTTGATCAAAGAGTGCCATCTTTATTCACTCATTCTTACCCCTCCTAAATAGGACCAACCCTTCCACATTTATATCTTTTTCACTTACCATTCCTTAGGGGTAATGCTTACTCACCATGATGAATGAAACAAAGAAAAAGTTGTCTACTATATAAGTTGAACACTTATATAGTATGAGACTTGGTACACCCATATCGAGAAGATTTACCTTGCCTTAGTCTTTATGTCTTCTAAAATTTATTAATACCTCCTCAATCATAAAACCTTTATTATCACCAATACCAACCCACTCAAGTACATGCATTCTAAACCATACCAAAAATAGTGTATGGATAAGTGGCTCATGCTCAGCTGAGTTTGACCTTGAGTTTCTCAGAAAAAGTAAATTAAATGTAAAGTCATTAGAGATCAATTATCTAAAGCTATTTTTCTAGAAACCAACCACTTCCTCTTGCATTTTTGGATGATTCCATCATAACTCTTTCTCTAGAGGATGTCACCTACTAAATGACCATGTTTTGCAATGGCTTAAAGTGCCAGCATGGTGGGGGTGTTAGACTTATTCTCATTCCCCTCAATGGTGAACCTCTTACTCTTTCTTTCAAACTTGATTTTAGGTGTACCAATACTATGGTTGAGTATGAATCCCTATTATTAGGTCTCTAAATTATTCTAGCCATGGGAGTTAAGAAGATCAGTGTCTTCAATGATTTCCAATTTGTGGTCAACTAGATCAATGGTTTATACCAGTGTAAGAATGATGTCTTTCAATAGTAAAATAACTAGTAGATATACTCTTAGCATCATTTTATCATTACCTTATCCAATCTATTCCATGATCTACCAATAAGTTCATGGATATGATGGCTTCCCTTGATTCTTAAATCCCATCTATACCTTCCAATTCTTAGCTCTTTATCACTATTCATCATTTTATCACACCCTCTTATATCCAATCTAACCTCCCTACCATTTGTATTGTGGAGGACTCTCTATCACACATTTGTTATGAGCAAACCTTTATCTACCTCAACCTCAACATCATTCTTCCAAACCTCTCTAGGAATTATTGAAGATATTTTGTTTAGAGTACCTCTCATTATACCATACTAAGAAGAATCCCTTAAAAACATGGTTTGGATGGCCTCCTTATCCATTGCCTATGCAGTCATTGAGCTTCCCATGTTATCAAGGAAATGCATGATGGGATCTGTGGAGGACACTTTAGTGGTCTAGCTGTTGCTAAACATATCCTTCACCTTGGATATTATTGGCCCACCCTCAACCAAGATTTATGTGATTATGTAAATAAGTGTGTTATAACTTAATATCATATTAATTTACATCATGTACCAGCCCATAGCCTTCAATTATCCAAGGAATTTTGGCCCTTCCCATAATGGGGACTAGATGTCATTGGGGAAATCAATCCTCATTTTACATAGTGGCACCAATCCATCATCACTACCACTAAGTATTTCACCAAGTGGGTGGAGTTTATTCCTCTCATCTCAACCAAAGATGACAATATAATAAACTTCATCAATCATCATATCATCTACTATTTTGGTGTTCCCCATAAGATCATCATTGATAATGGAAAATATTTCAAAAAAAATAATTACAAGGTCTTTGTGACACATTTGGCATCAAGTTAAGTTTTTCCTTGCCTTATCATCTACAAGAAAATGGATAAGAAGAATCCTCTAAAAAACCCCTCAATAGGATGCTAACCAAAATGGTCAATATTTCTAGTCGGGTTTAACATCTACACATCCCCTTTACTTTGTGGGCCTATCACACTAGCATTCAAACCTCTACAGATGCTACCCCTTTCTCTCTAGTCTTCAGAGTAGAGGAATTATTACCTCTTGAATTATATATTCCCTCTCTTTGCACATCCTTACAAGACATAATTTTTGAGATTGACTATCATCAAGAGCATCTAGCACAACTTGATTACTTGACAAGTGCTACCTAACTACATTTAACCATCTTTATGTCTATTGAGAGTGAGTCACATACACCTCTAACAAACACCTAAAGGAATGAGAGTTAAACACCAAAGACCTCATCCTAAATTAAAATCAACATGTGACCAATATGGAGAAAACCAAGTGAGGAAAGTTTACTTTCAATTGGATTAGACCCTACACCATAACCTACAAGTATGGATTAGGTTATTATCATTTGTCCTCTCTTGAAGGAAAACTAGAACCTAAGCCACTTAATGCTTCACACCTACATATTTTCTTTTGTTAAATAAGGATTGAACTCACCTTTTATCTAACTTCAGTTTGTCCCTTGATTTAATATATTTTCTCCTTCCTCACACCTTCATCCCATTCCTTTAAGGATAATTGTATACAACATAGAACCATGTGATTAACCACCATAGTCATAGCCTAATCCTAAATATGGGTACTATATCTCTACCCATGGCATGGTTATCATAGATACTTTTCATCCCTAATCAGATAGAATCCCATGATCATTGTCCCTCAAAACCACTCCTTTCACCTATAATTAACCTTCTTGTGCTCTAGGTTTTACCCTCATAAAGGTAAACCTCCAAGCTTATATATACTTGTCCATGTCTAACCTAACATAAAAAAAAATTGGAATATCAAAATATCACTTGGGTCAAATATCTCTCGCATATAGACTACTCCCTTAAAGGATAACTACCCAAAATCTAAATTTCTTAAAAGGATAGACTACTCCCTTGAAGGACAACTACCAAAATAAACAAATCCAAACTTAGGCTACTCCGTTAAGGGATGTATAAGTTAGATTTGTTAAAGCAATCATTTTAAGCTTCTTGCATCGATCAACTTCACAAACCTATCAAAACAAATCACTAATAAGACCCTATATCAAAATTAGAACAAGCTATGTCAATAAAGATACACTCATCTTTCATATAAATCATTAGTTGACTTCCCGCATTGAGTAGTCTATACCTTAAATTAAGACATGGACTTGTCTATTATGGTTCTTAGGTCACCTATAGAAGGGGTAAACCAACTTGCAAGAGGTTACATTACCCTTCACACTACCTATCACCTATCTCCCCTTTTTACCATCTAAAAATTAAGGGATTCATGAGCTTACTTAACATAATGTGATCAAGACACCTTTTTACCAACAAACACATGCTAACACAAATAATTTGAAGGGATTATATTCCTTAAAACAATCTAAGTTTTGTTTTTTTTAATACTTACCAATGAAAAAGCATCATGCCTTTTTCTTATTCTCTCATAATTAGTTCATGTATCCATTTATATGTGTGTCTCATGATTTTCATCTCTTTTCTCACATTTAGTTGGGTTATCTAACTTACTTTATGTGCTATCATCAACAAAATAACTATAAATTTTAACATCACATCCATAATCATAAACCACATCACATATCCATGATCATAATCATAACCATAAACATCATATCCATATATAGAACAAAGCATCACATCATCATAATCATGTATAATCATTCATCATAAACATCATCCATAATCATCATATGCCTAAGCTAGTGAGTCTATATCACATAAGCATAGTCATAATAAACTATACACATTTAAACCATAAACCATGAAACACAAAATCACATCTATAGATCATCATCACATCATATACATCATGTCTCATCAAAAAAAATAGTGCATATAATAACGTACATCTCTCTCTCAAAGCATATACATCTTATTGCATCAGCTCACAAGTTGGTATAAAAAACATATACACCTATACATATCATATCATAACCTATGCCCTTAGGGAACCACTACCACCTAGTGCTTACCCCCTTGAGGTGTATGCCTATCCAACTATAGATATGACCCACTAACCTAGTGTCACCACACTAGCACCACCTACTGAGCTATCTTTTTACTTACCCCATTAGGGTTCCACTAGGTAATGTGTGAAGACTATCACCTCATAATATCATAACTCTTATATAATGGCTATGTGACTTTGAATATCAATGGTCCTTGATAGACCTACTAGTACTACTACTTATCCTTTGGTTTATCTTAGAACATCTCACTCTTGGGTGACCTAGACTAGTGTATCCCTATCTTAGTCCCTCTCACTCATCATAGTGGCTATAATGCATCAACTTAGCCCTATAATTTAGCCACCTGACCTTGTAAAAATATGACCTATGCCTATATATTGGCTAGTGCCACTCTTACCTATCTATCAAGGTCACCTCCCTATACCTGTACTTGTAAACCCCTACCATCTAGATCCACATCCATAAGCCACCTACCCCCATCATCCCATCTAAAACATATTATTACATAGAGGGATTGATACCATGTTATGTAACCATCAACAAAAGTTGCATCATAAATCTCTACTCTAGTAGACAGCTCTTCATGATCATAAACCATCTCCATTGGCTATGGCTCTAGAATAAAAAACTTATCATCCTCTCACCTATAGCTTAGGAATAGACCTAGAATCCCTTGTAACACTCAAAACTACCTACAAAATATATAAAAAGGGATGAGCTTAGTCTCACCCTCTCTCCTCTTAAAAATCCACCTTTGTCTCTGAAATGATAAAATATGCTGAGTATAGTGGGCCTACCTTAGAAAGATAGCATATGGCCTTCGAACCACATCTCCAACCATTAGGTCCTCTAATTCCCCTCTGAACCAATTAATAACTCATACACCTCATCTAGCTCTTGTGAGTGTGTAATCACTCCAATACATAAAACACACCCTAAAGTCCATCTAGGCATATCCCTCCCATGGTAACCCCTGTGACCTTAAAACCTAAATGTGTTGATAGGCCCAATAGTGTACATGAAACCCACACTAATTCCATACCTCCTATGAGATTTAAACCCCCACAACTCCTTGTATATCTAAACTAATATCATAGGTGCCCAGCCAAAAATTATATGACCTAATAACATCTCCATTAAAACTCCTAGCAATAGATAGGGAAACCTCCCACTAATTAAATATAGAACCCCAAAACATGAGACCACCACCATAATCATAGTCATTAGCCTTTTATTGTTTCTATCCCTTTAATACAAAGGTCTATAGATAAAGCCTCTAGAATGCCACCTAGTGAATGTATAATCATCACCATATAGATGCTCCATTAGCTCATCTCTCTCCTCCCTCTCAATGTGATATATTAACTCCCCCTGAATGGGTAGCGATGTGATCTTATGTATATCCTCTAGAAATATAATCATCTCACTAGTTGGTAGGAGAAATATGTTCATGACTAGATTGCATCTCTCAATAAGGGCCATGATCATCGCCATATCTCACAACACATACTGGTATTGCATCATCACCCTAAGGCTAACCTCCTACATGTGTACCCAATCATCATCTATCATCCTTGATGGATCTCCAAAAATATTTGAGGAACCTAATCTCATATTTGTATATGATCTTGTGCTTACAAAGTCCAATATAACAAACACACTTAGTTTTTCTATAAACTACTTTACCCATGGAATTCACTCATTTTTACCTCATTCATCCTACCTAATAACACCTATTTATTCTTGTATAAAATACATCAAACTATTTTTTAACCTACTTTACACCATAAATACCCTTAGCATTCCCATTCTAAAACATTCTAACTCAACTATTTCCTTAACCTTTTATAAAAAACACTTCAAATTTTATTCAATTATTGATGGTCACTATGACCACTAATGATCACCTACCCATTTAACCTATAGTCTTTGACCATTGATGATCAACTATGACCGTTGATAGTCAGGTATGACCATCAATGGTCACTGTGTGTGACCACGAATGATAAATCCTAAACCTTAGCTATCCAAAACCTACCCAACCACTCATATCTAATAGTTAATTACCTTAACATTTTCCTCTACCCTACCCCCAACCTAATTACCCTCCCAAATTTAATTTCCACTCATAAATTTTAAACAATAACAAAATAAAACCTAAAACTAGGTGAAAACCCAAAACCTAATTAACAAGATAAATACTAAAATAACAAAATTCAAATATAACCAAAAATGGCCCAATCAAACTAGTCTATCAATTTAGTGCATCCTCTACCTTGTTCCTTGATCATTATCAAGGAAGAATCTTGGGTCTTGCTACCTAGCTACATTTATGTTTTCCTTGCATCCTTGATCTAACACTCTGGTCCATCTCAACACAAATATCACAATTAGCAATCAACCTCACCTCATTAGCACTCTCACACAAAACACCAAAGCTATAAGCTCACAGAGTCAAGAGTTAAAAATCAAATGAGTGAAAATGATTAGTCATCTCACTTTTTGACCTTTACATTTTTAAGTTTTATACAGTGACTGTCAATGGTTAGGGTGATTATTGATGGTCACTTTTAAAACCCCTAACCATCAATCATCAGGATGTCTAAATTTTTATAATTTGGGCACATACATACCCTAATCCCACCCTTTGGAGATTACCTTCTCTTCTTACCCTATCAACTACATCCACCTTCATGTTAGCTATTTTGTGCCCCTAACTATAACATATTTTACACTAACCTTGCCTTAGTCCTTTTGACTATTCTAACCAACATTTACATGTAAAAAATTTGAATTTTCACCACCTATTACATACCAAACCATTTATATTTTTATCAAGAGCACCTTCTACTTTAGATACGTATGAAAATACTAACCTTGTCTAGGAGACATGATAGGAATAACTTGATCAACTATGCCTAACACTATGGTCTGGTTAACCTATCACTTATCCTTCTAGAACCAACCTTTTCTTACCAACTATGGTAGCTTAGTCTATATAAAATATCAACTATCACACTTGGTCACATTTTATGTGCATGTTTTCAACTAAAATGCCCAACCACCATTGTCATTAATCTCATGACTCACCATAAACTATTGATCAAACCTACACCCAACTCTACTTCACCTCATCAACTCTCAATTTGAGGGGGAACACCTCTTCCCATACTCAGGGTAACCAGACCTTTGACCCCTAATACATTTTTGTTTTACAGCTTGCTGACATAGACTATATAAAAAGGGGAAAATTTTAGACACTAGAAAACTACACATGATGGCTTTAGATGTTGAAACACCCCTATAGATCAGATCATTCCCTAACCTCAAACCATGACCTTGAGTTAAGTTATCTAACTAGATAAACCAAATCACTAACCTAAATTTTTACCCCACTTGACCTTTAAGCCTCGACCACCAATGATCACCTTGACCACTAACAGTCATCTTGACCACTGATGGTTAGATCCCTACCACTTGAACACTCAAACTTAGTCTGTGTGTGAACCCAAAAAAAATCATAATTTTATTCATGGAATGAGCTAATGTATCAAGAATTAAATTTATGTAATGAGTATCACCCCTTCTAAGACCTACACCTCCATCTATCTTTTCCTATAAAAAGAGTGGAGTAGGAGGTGAAAAAGGGGCCAAAGAGCTAGAGATTTAGGAATTTAACAATCAAGATATCAACCAACAGTCATCAAGAACTTCTAGTATCATGAACTTATTTTTAGGTCTTCCCTCTAGAAAGTCAATAAATATGATAGAGACCCAAACCTATACTAGAATTATTCTTTAGGAAAAGTATTGTTACTCTACCAAAATCACTTTGAATTAGCTACCAACTATTAGATAACTAGTTAAGTACATTTCTAGTTTTCAAGTTCTAATTATTTAGTTTCTAAACCAAACCCTTCTACATCATATCTTCTAACATCTCACCCATAACTAGACCTTTTATAATCTACTACCTGACTATTAACATCATCATCCCAAACTTTTTACAACACTTCTCATAACCCACAACAACTATTGATGATCAACCTCGACCACTAATGGACACCTTAACCACCAATAGTCACCTTGACTACTGATAGTCACTATGGTAAGAAATAACAATTTATTTCCACCTACTTACCTTAAACCAAACTCCACTTTCTATTTTTTTCCTATCCATAGAGTCCCCCTATTTTTTGAATCGAACTTGACCTATTTAGCATTAGTATTGACCCGCTTATTTCTATAATTAGTTTATCTCCTTTATAAAGCATTTATTTCTTCTTACATTCCATTTCAATATTTTCCATCATTTAATGAAAGTATTTCATCTTTGTTTCCTTTAACTTAACTATTCTAAGAGAGTGGATTGATAGCCTCTTAGTAAGCTTACACTTTTTGGATCTAGCTCACACTAGGAAATCCACCTTTTTATCCATCTAACAACCCTTTGCATTAGTGTTTTCTTATCTATAGGTCATTTTTCCCAAGACAAAGAGGATCTCTTCATAATAATTTAAATCACACGTGCACAAACAAATAGGTTCTTCTACCATACCTATATCTAGTTTCTTACTTCTTCTTTAACTAGAAAATAAATTGATATTAAGATAAATGGGACCAACCACTTGTCATTATTCTATTCATTTTTTATTGATATTTTATTACAAATACCTTTAAGCTAAGTGACTAAGTGTGTAATCAAGATTACTCCATGTGTTACAATCTCACTCATCCATGACCTATACATAGTTACAAAATGTTTAAATCCTAAAGATCACCTAAGGAGTTGAGATCAAACCACATGTCACAATCTCAGTTATTCATGACCATATGCGCAAGGTGCACATTTTAAAGCTCAGTGAATACCCAAGGAAGTGAGATCTAACCATGCATCCTCATCGTACTTACCCAAGATCAATAATCTAATTAGTAAAAATGCAAGGAAAGATTCCAAGTGAGGAAGTGAGAAAATGCCAAATATCATGCTTCAAATAAAGAATAAAGACAAAAGGAATGTAGGTCATAAGAAAGTGATAAAATAACATTGATAAAAATTTATGATTCAATAAGGTGACTTAATAGCCAAAATTTATTGATAATAGACCATGTGGTAAATAGTATCATAGAAATATACACCATAAAATAAAAATAAAAATGTAGGGTTGGCATGAGACCAAGGCATTGTTTATAACCAATTCCTTTGTACAAGTAATCTAAGGGATAAAATTCTCATGTATGAATGAAAAATAGGACAAACTCAGCTATAAAATAATAATCATAGTTCTCTAAAGATAAAAAAGACCTAGATTTTGGAGTTTATTTAGAATGATATACAGAATTTACATATCATCATTATACAAAGAACCAATCCCCATTTCAGGGAATTATTTCAAGAGAAATAGATAGTTTTAAAGTAGAGATAAAAAACAAACTCATAGAACCAATAAACAAGATGAAGTGGCTTAGACAAAATTATTGTTCTTGGATAAAAATAAATTCATCTAATTCTATAAGTAAGGAATCTTCAACTCAAAGCATCAAACATCCAAGATTCACCTTCAAGTAAATATCACATCAATATGTGTATGTAATTACATGTATATGCTATTATTTAAGTCCATTACTAGCTTTTCTACCTTTACATCAGAGTATTTTCATGAAAAATTATTATCGACATGAATATGATAAAATCATGCCACAACATCATTCTAATTCTTTGAGTCAAGTTAAACTAGAAACTCCAAATGATCATTCCAACCATGACTTTGTTTTATTTCTTATCTTTAGCCATGGATTATTTTTTTAAATAACTTATGTGTCTAAATTAAGGATTTTCTTTTTCATTTTCACAACTTGCTTGATTTTTTTATCATATATTGTAAATTTAGACATTGCAAATTTATAATCAGCTTAAAGGATGAGGCATCCCCATACCAAGCTACATATACATGTGTCCTCCACATTTTAAAGGGAGGATAATTTTAAAATTAAAGTAAATAATAAATTATGTCTTCTCTAAACCTTGTGTCTAATTAAGGAAGTTCCATCAAGAAGTATGTTAGTTATTTGAATTATGCAATAATAGATTTGAATTCTGTGTTCATAGATCATAGTAATATTTTTTACTAATAATGAATGTGAAAATATAGTTTAAAATTAGAAAAATATTTGATTATGACCAATAATATTACTAAATATTTTTTTTAGGCTATGTATAAGTGTCTTCATATAAATGTTCAAATTAGACAATAGGTAATTTGAATAATCTTTGCTTGAATCATAATCTCCCATTAATAGATGATGTGCAAATCAATCCAATATTGGAAAAAACCTTTGATTATGAGCATATAATTCACTATATTTTTTCCTTATATTTATAACTATGTTTATATGTTTTTGGTGTTCATAGAAACTTGCATCAGGAACTAGTTTCAATTCACTTGTCTAGATAGAAAGTAAAAGACCATCTTAGAAGGGTTTCATACATATTATAGTAATGAACCTTATTTTTTGGCATTTATTTCCCTCCTTTTTATCATTTTTGATCTAGGCACCTCAGGTTAGATCCACCCATCCATCTCAAGTAGATCTCAGACTCACATCATATCCAA
>JARHVA010001209.1:50000-60000 GCA_037957365.1 Torreya grandis
TGACATATAGAAAAATCAATGACTTAGAAGGTGACTCAATAGCCAAAACACAATGACAATATGCCATGTAGAAAATATTCTTGTATAAATATACTCTATAAATGTAAAATCACAAGGCAGGATTGGTATAAGACCAAGGCATTATATGAAACCAATTATTTGTATAAGCAATCTAAGGGATCAAATTCTTATGTATGAATCAAATCTAAGATAAAATAAACTAAAACACAATGACCATATTTCTAAAAAATATTAGAAAGACTTGCATTTACAAATTTATTCAAAGTGATACATATAATTTTCATAACATCATCATCCACAAAACCAAACCCATTTTCAAGGATTTATTACAAGGGTAGCATACAATTTTAAAGTAGAGATATAAATTGAACTCATAAAACTAATAAAAATGATAAAGTGGATTAGATAAAAAATTACTTTTAGATAAGTGGAAATTCATCTAGCACTATAAGGAAGGCATATTTAACTCAAATATTAAAGCATGCAGGATTTACCTTCAAGTAAGGACCATATCAAATTGTCTATGAAATTTCATGTCTAAGTCATGACTCAAGTCTATTCTTAGAATGACTACCTTTACATCTGAGGATTTTGGCATAAAATTATTATATATATGCATATCATAAAATAATGTCACAACATCATTCTAATTATTTGAGATGAGTTAAATTGGTATTTTTAAGTAACCATTCCAACTAAGAATTTGTTTCAATTCTTATATTTAGCCATGGATTATTTTGTAAAAGCAATTTTGTGTTTAAATTAGGGATTATTGTTTTTATTTTAACATTTTAATGTTTTACTTATATAAATATTATTTTTTGTTAAAGGTATGGTTAGTCTAAATCAGTGGAATAATATGCATAAAATAACCATTTATTTGTTATAGATTTTGACTAGCCTTGACTTTCTAAAAATAGTAATAAATATGTGCAAATAAAGACTTATCTAGAAAACACTTGATATGGAAGGTATGATTGATGGAAACTAAAATATTAATAGGTCTAGGTGTTTTCAAATTCATCCCTATATTAGAAACCCTCTTGGATAGTAGAGCCACATTTGGACATTGGCACCATGTGGCTCTAGTGTCCTCTATGTAAGATTGTTTTGAACTTTTGTGTGCACCTAAATCTATGTTTTTGGGGTTTTTTTTAATCACATGAAATATAAAACTCTATATTATGCTTGTAATATCTAATTTATGATGTAAACCCTAATCTTCCTTGTAAGGCATGAGCTAAAAAGTGTGTTCATTAGTAGGATAGGCTAGACATCCTCAACACCCCACACTAAAGAGAATTGTCTATATACCAATACTCCAAAGAGAGATCAAGCCTGATGTATTTATCCCCACATAAGTGGTGGTGCAAGAGAAAGTGATGCTATAAAAATAGTGGTCTTGAATGCCATGAGTGTGCTTGAGATTAGAAATCTAGAAAATCTGAGCTAGGGTAGTTATAGATGGTAGTATATAGAATTAGGATAGAATAGGGATTAATAACATAGACATTACTCAACCTTTTTCATATTTGAATAGGTATTTTTTATCTAATTTCCATCTAGTGGATATAGGTCTAAAATTCATGTATTTATTATGTTTTGTGTATGTAATGGGAAATGTAATAGATTTTACAAATCAATCCTAGATTAGAGAAGATACATCCTACTTACACTTATGATTGGGGATACATTAGATAATCAAGGTCATGACCAATATGGATTTTATAGAGCTATCCAATGGATCTATTACCATAATAATATCACTAGGGAGGGTTCTAAAGCCTCTAATCAAGTAAAACTATGTAATAACCCTAACTAGGTCCTATGTTTTCATATTCATTAAACTTATAACAAGTAAAAAATATATAATCTAGTGTTCACCAAAGCTTGTGGCATAAAGTGGGGGTAATAAACACTAAAATGAAAAATGCATATAAGACATATACTCATGTTAATGTATACATAATATTAATACATGGAATAGAAGTGAAAATGCATATCTATCTACTCTTATAAAGGAAGAACAAAGTTAGGAATACTTACCTTTAAATATGAACCCACCGAGCATTAATCTCTCCCTTAGCCAAGGTGACTCAAAAGTGGCTGGTGTGATATGTACTGATGAAAAGGATAAATTAGATCTAGGATACACAATATATCCATGCATCCAAAAGACTTCTTCATAAGGCAAGATCTGTATCTCCAAAGAAAGTATGAAACCCTAAGATTTCTCCTCAAGTAGAATGGTGGATAAGCAGATGTGTAATATATCTTACTTATTATTTTTTTCATATATAAATGGAAAAATGAATGTGTTTATATAGGTTGATATAACCCTAAACCCTTATAAAAATTTAGGCCAATAAGGTTAACCTAGTATTGAAATTGATAAAAAAAAACTAACTAGGTAATGAACTATGTTGACCATGGCCAACATAGTTCTTATTAAGCTTTGTAAATAACAATACAAGGTCGATGTGGCTGACGTATTTAAGTAAACTACCAAAAAGGGGTTTAGGTTAGGGAAAGGGATAATGAAGATAGTAAATGACTAGAGGAGGGTGCAAAATAGGAGGCAAATATTAGGGGAATGTTTTATAAGAGACAAGTATGTAGATATCAAGTGGTAAAAAGGGACAACAATCCTATGAAGTATCAATGTTATACCCACCCCTTTCCTAGTTCACCCCTTAGGGTGTGAAATCACAAAATTGAGAATCAATGAGTTCCTAAAATATAGAAAGTGTTAAAGTTTGAAAATATTATGTGTATACATTATGTAGCTTATGCAAACAATAAAAGATGCTTAGGCTGACCTTAGGAGAGTTTTATATTTTAAAATATATTCATTCAAGAAAGACAAGGTAAAAGATATTGTCACAATTTTGGGGACACTAGTTCCATGTGGGTTTAGTGTCTTTAATGTGGAACTAATATCTAGTTGGTAGAGTGTTGGGGACAAAGGGTTTGGATTAGTAAATGACGGTCTGAGATTGTGTTTGATATGACTAGGATGTTTATGGTCCACACAAAGGTTGGAAAAGTGTGGTAATAGGATATAGGATAGGTTTAGGGCTAAGCTATGAAAATTTAATCTCAAGTAACACTTTTGACACTCAAATAACACTTTTAGGTGATTATATTTTCCCCCCAATCTTTATGATAGAAATGTAGAAAAGTGAAATGACTAGTATAAAGGAAAAATAAGCATACTTGGACTTACCTAAGAAGTGAAGCCTATGAAGCTATGTCTGAGTATGTGAAGCTGGGTCTATGTATGTGAATCATGATCCAAAACATGACCTAAAAATTAAATGTGCATAAATTATTTATTACTTAAGATATATAAAAATAAAAATTCTATGTTAATTAAAAATGTAACTGAGTAAAACTAAGTAAAGAGATGGGAAGGAAGAAAGGAATAAATATGCCTTGTTGGGTACACAAACCAATGCATGAACTTGGTGACAACCTATGTGTGTGTATAGTGATCAAATTATTGAATAGATTGACTAAGTTGATACCTTATGCAATTCTCATGTGTGTGTGGTTCAAGAACTCAATATAGTGTTGACTCCATTACCTACCCCTAATTGGTGGATCATGACCTATGAATAGCTTGGATTAGATTGTTAGTGTGTCCAACCCTCTCATATGGGTGGATTAAGAACTCAAGTAGGATACGTATCCTTAATTTCTAACTCATGTGTAGTATATTCATATAAAATTAAACTATGAAAAGTGTTGTAAATATCTAATTGATCATATATAACTATGTATGTCAGCTCCATATCTACTCAGGTATATTAGGTTGCTCTAGGTCACTTAGGAATGGCAACCACTATTGATGGAGTTAGACATGAAACTAGTGATAACCTAGAATATGATGTCAAATGTATACAACATAGAGGATGACATGGATTTTTTCATTTCATCTAATTAACCTATGTGTAATTGATCATATAGAAACAATGTGTCATGTACATGCCCCTAATCTGATATCTAAGTATAAGGATTATAGATTGAGTTGTAATCATTATATTTGAGTATCTAAATTAAATATGGGAATGATCATGATGCATGGTTCCTCTAATCTAAGAAAATGATATGAATATGAGCTAAACTATTGTGAATCTATGTAAGATCTAAGCATAATTGTCAACCTATAATTGGATCTGTGCAAACCTATATTATACCTGGTATACTATTTTGGCCAATCTAAATTATCCTAAAATTGGGGCTTCTAGACAATAGCACCATAACTTGGATAGTAGTGCCATATGGTGATAATGTCCTTATTTATGAGCTAATGTCTGTCTAGTCTAATATTTGTGTCATTGTATTAATTTTTGATTCCCTATTTTTCCTATGTTTACCTATGTCTAATTTTTTGAAACTTAATCTATGTGCTAAAAAATGTCATGTGAATGTGATATAGGATCCTAATATCTCTAAAAACCCTTGTGAATTCCCCCTCTTTTGAGGGTAGTTTCTAAACCTATGTAATAATTATCCTCAAAATAAAACCTCTTTAAAATGTGTGTTAGTCAGAGCATATATGATAACTATGTGATAATCCAATATAATATGAAAGCATAACATCAAAATGTAAGAAAAAATGAGCATAAGTATGTAATATAATATTTATGTCATGTATATCATTACACAAGGGTGTCAATATAGATGTAATCAGTGTATATAACATCAAATTTGAGTAGAACTAAGTAGCTACCTAGGGGATGGGGCGTGATGTCCATCACAACACCCAAGTAGGAAGAATAGATGCATGAGGTCCTTCATGGCATCAAAAAGTGGTGTGTTTAATAATAAAAAAATAGGTTCATGGCCATGATTCATACAAGAAAATAAACATACATAACACACAAGGCATGAAAAATAGGCCAAGGGGCCACAATATAAGGGACATGGGTACATGCCATTAAATATGAGAAAGGAAGACATACGAAGACATGTTCAAATGTTTCATATATGCAAGCAAAACAAATTTGTCTTAGAGCCACACAAAAGGACATGTTCAAATGTCCTCATACACAATCAAGAAAGCACATAAAAGGGACATGTGCACATGTCTAAGGCATACATACTTTGAATATAAGTGGTGTAAAACCAAAGAACAATGGCATATTTAAATGCCCTTGAATAGAATAATTATATAAAATAAAATCAAGTCTAAATTAGGTAATCTATAAATGAAAATCTGCATGAATGTAGTATAAATTTATGTAAGAGCTAGGATGCACATATGCAAAGTTTAAAGTAGTAATAATCACTAAATTTTTTTTGAGTATGAGTAGAAATGATCAATATCATGATATAACAATGTTAAAACTAGAATGTAGATAATGTAAGGATATAATTTGGTACTAAAAATTATGCATAATATACCCCCAAGTGGATAAATATGTCAAATGAATAACCATGAATCAGAACATATTCCCCGAATAGGTAGTTGATAGTAATTCTAAGATTAGTGTAAAAGATCTGAGTACTATCATCAAGCTATAAGAACTCCAATAAGAATAAGTGAAATCATGTAGTATGATAAAATTTACTATACTAAGATAGCTAGAATATGTAGTGTTTGGAAAATATAAGAAATGTAAACATAACAATGCATACAATCTATAACTTTGTGTTTTCCTAAGTACATATTTGAATGTTTTTATATTTGTTTGACATGTTATATTATTTTTGTATTTTTAGAAATAAGATATGTGTAATAAACATTAAAATGAACTATGTATAAGGAGTAAGAGAGAAGGAAAGTGTGTCTAAGTAAATTCTAAAAATGTAAATGCAAGAGTATACAAACAAAGTTTAATGTCTCTATAGGACCCAGGATGTGGATAATCAAATAGTGTATCTAATAGGAGATCATCCAATGTCAAATACTAAATCTATCTAAACACAAATAATTCATCATCATCATGGTCATCACACCAATCTCTCTCTCTCTCTCTCTCTCTCTCTCCTCTCTCCTCTCTCTCTCTCTCTCTCTCATCCTCCTCTCTCTCTCTCTCTCTTCCCTCTCTCTCTCTCTCTCCTCTCTCTCCTCTCTCTCTCTCTCCTCTCTCTCTCTCCTCTCCTCTCTCTCTCTCTCTCTCTCCTCTCTCTCCTCTCTCTCTCTCTCTCTGTGTGTGTGTGTGTGTGTGTGTGTGTGTGTGTGTGTGTGTGTGTGTTGTATCATTGGAGCCTTTATACTTGGCATGAATATGGAGTCTATAGATCTAAATGGCATGATGATCAACTATGTAATATTCCTCTCATGCATCCCAAGGTAAATTTCATTAAACTATGGAGTATCTATGTGAAACCTATGGTTCTCATCTATGTCATTTTATTATATGTGAACCATGTTTCTGTCATGACTAAATATTGGTAATCTATCTGATCAATCAACTGTGGAATCCATTTCTTGTAACCATGTACTACCAAGTGTAACTTGTAGATGAGTTCCTATGTTCATAATAAAAAATTATGTATTGGCCACCTTGGGGACACATGGAGTTGGTAATGTAATATTTTTAATGGAATCCTAAAAATGTATAACATGATATAACTTGTTCTCCTAATATCCAATGTGGTGTAAAAATTCTGAAGTGCAAGTGTTAGTATTGAAATCATCATCTATATCCACATGTGGAATGTATCTATCTATTACAAAAATCTTTATAGTCAATGGATCATTTTGTGAATGTCTATGATGGTGACAAATATAGCATAGTTATTATATCTATGAAGGAGCTCATATCTATGAATGTGGTTATGCCTATGGAGGTGGAGGATGTATGATTTGGATAGTTCCCTTAACTTGAAATTTATTTAGTTTATGTTAAAATTTTGAGCATGTGTAAGTAACATGTCTTGTAAGTATATGAAAGTGGAAAAAGCATTAACCTTTCTATGATAACAATCTATTGACAAATTTTTGTTGATCTATGGGTAATATCATCAATCTTATATCAAGTAGTATCTATAGGATCCAGTGTGATCTATCTTGTGAATTTCCTACCTAAATCTATATGACATAATTGATATCTATGGATGTAACCATATGCATTGAATGGATCAAGGGATAATCTACTAATTATAGATAAGTATGATAACCTATATCTATAAGACCCTAAATAAGTGGTTTTACTATTTTAGGGAGAGGTATAAGTGCCTTAGAGCCATCTTTGTAATATCATGGGCCCACTAGTGTAAAAATTAATCCACATAAATAATAATCAATATCAATCGATGGTTAATCCTCCTATGTAGTGGCCTATGAATCTATGTTAAAATTATGAATTTAAACCTCTTATGAATTAACAAATAGTGGTAGTTATGATGTAATAATCTCATCTTCTACCCTAGGTGGGGATGTCTGTATTATGCAAGGCTATTCCTCTATCATCAAAGAGGATAACTATGATGTAAAAATCTATGGAAGAGGTATATGAATAGTCTTTCTATACTCCCCCACATCATATGTATGTATATTCTCAATTAGAATATTGTGAGGTGGGGGTTTGATGAGAACATGAAGTGTCTTATCTAAAGATCTGGTCAAGGTAGAAGGCTTAATGGTTCTATAACTTTTAAATGGTTGATTATCTGTTAGACACGTGTATAGGTGCTCATCATGTAAAAACATGATGTATATATGAAAAGTATAGGGTAAAAACTCCATAATATGTATCCAAAGTCTCATGAGTATCATGTTATAGTTAAAATGATTTTTCATCACCTAAAAGTGTATAGGTAAGCTTTTTGGCCCCACTATAATGTCCAATTTAATAAAAACCAATATATGTCTAAGAATGTCATCAAACCCTTAGATATTTTTATATGTTTTTTGAATAGATGCTATATCAACCCCCATGGTTTATATAAATTTTAGGTTACATATGTTGAGTCTTGAACCATTATCAATGAATCATTTAATAGATGTTTTGTTTATTTAAGCTTAAATGAAAAGCAACAAATTCTAAAAAATTACTAACTATGAAGGCAAGTCCTCATCAGAGAAATTAATCACATTCTTAACATACTTTATAGTGTTCATTATAAATGGAATATAATATGGATCAATATCATGAGGCTTGGATGTATGATTAAGTTTGAAAAAGAATATCCTTGAAAATTGTTACTTTTTTAATTAATTCCAATAGAGATATCTTGGCGATTGTATTTCTCAACTGATCCTCTATATCAAATTCTCTTTATTTATCTCTAGGTCTTGTTATAGTGTGTTGGGGATAAGTAGGGATGGTATGGTTATGCTACTTATATATTGGATGAGGAGTCACCCTATTCTACCTATTGATATCTTAGACCATAGGATTTACTATTTTTCATGGGCAAGTAGTAGAGGTAGGATGGGAGAGTAGATAATCAAGTGGTCTAGGTGGAGACAAAAAAAAGGAGTCCCATGATCCTTATACTATCTAGTAGTAATTGGAGGTAAACTAGTGTGATCCATGTATCAATGATCTTCATAAAAATGGAACTCATGTGATGGAGGACCAATGTGTAAAATAAGCTTAGCTGTAACTAAATCCATGATAGGAGTAACATAAATGTGGACTTTTCTACTAATATTTGATAATAAACATGCTAAAAAAATTAAAAATATTTATACCATGAATTATAAAATGGCTTACACCAATGATAATCATGGTACTAAGATATAAATTCAAACTAAGTAAATGTTAAAAATGTGAACCTTAGGTTAATCTAGGGTTAGGGTTTGTGTAATGTTTGAAGTAAGTAAGGTTAACCAAATGTTTTAACCTTTTAGGGTTTTAATTATGTAAATATTTTATTTGATTAAATGGTTGATTAGTCTGAATTAATGAAATAATATGCATAAGATAACCACTAATTTGTTACATGATTTGACTAGCTTTGAATCTAAAAATCATAATAAATATGTGCAAATAAATACTTATCTATAAAAAACCTGATATAGAAGATATGAGTGCTCAAAAATAAGATATGAATAGGTTTGAGTATCATCAAATAGATCCCTATGTCATAACTCCTAATAGATAGTAGCTCCACATTTGGACATTGGCACCATGTGGCTCTAATGTCTTGATAATGGCACTAGGGTCTTGTATGTAGGACTACTCTGAACTTCTAGGTACACCTGTGTCTATATTTTTGGGTTTTGTTCATGTTTATATGAAGTTTTAAACTCTATATTATTCTTGTAGTATCTAATTTATTATTAAACCCCTAATATTCATTGCAATTAAGTCATGAGTTTAAAAGTGTGTTCATTAGTAGGATAGGCTAGACATTATCAACACTCCACTTTGAAAAGAGTTTCCTACATACCAAAACTCTAAGGAGGGATATTTATAGATGTACTTCTCCCCACCTAAGTACCATTTCAAGTGTAAGTGATGCTAGAATAATAGTGGTATTTAATGCATTCAGTGTGCTTGAGATTATAAATTTAGAAAATTTAAGCTCAGGGTAGTATATGGTAATATGTAAAATTAGGGTACAATAAAGATTAATAACCTTGATTTTATTAAACTTGTTTCATGTTTGAATAGGTATTTTTAATATATTTTCCATCTAGTAGATAGAGGTCTAAAAGTGATGTATGTATAGTGTTGTGTAGCTTGTGAAGATAATAAAATATGTTTAGGCTAACCTTAAGGGGGTTTTACCTTTGAAATTATATTTGTTCAAGAAAGATAGGGTAAAGGAAATTGGTTCCATTTTAAGGAAACTAGTACCATGTGGATCTAATATGCTTAATGTGATGCTTATGTCTAACTAGCATAATACTAGGCACTAAGGGCCAAGATCAAGAAATAAGTGTCTAAGACTATGTTTGAGTTGACTAGGGATGCCTACGGTCTACATAAAGGATGGAAAAGTGTGATAATAGGCTTTAGGATAGGTTTAGGTCCTAGTTAGGAAAAGTTAGTCTCAAGTAGCACTATTAGCACTT
>JARHVA010001209.1:65000-225000 GCA_037957365.1 Torreya grandis
GATGATAGTGATGATGATAGTAATGATCACGAAAATAATGAAACCTTATTCATGGCTATAGAAATAGACAATGAGGGTTGCTGAAAAGGGAAAAGTCTTATGAATGATGAAGAATTAGATGAAGAAGAGGCTGAAGTGAACCTTAAGAAAGAATTAGTGAGTTATTTAGAGAAGTTGGAGATTCAAATAAGGAAGATAAAAAACTAAAATCATTGGTTAAGAGTTATGAATAAAAAATCAATCTCCTTGAAGAGAGACTAAGTAACAACACCAATGAACATGAGGAGATCACCAAACTATTAGAAACTCAAATTGATATTGCCACTACAATTCTTAAGACCAAAGACATATAATGCATAAAGTTTCAAATAGAATTGAAGTACTTGAAGGAGGAATTAGATTAGGAAATAGTCAAGTTGAAAACAAATCAAAAATTTGAAAATAAAATCGATGTCCTTGGTGATATATTGAATAGTCAGAGGTCTCCACATGACAAGATAGGTATTGGATTCAAATAAAACCAAAAGGAAAACAAGAAGAGTCAAACCTCAAAGGATAATGGACTATCAAAAAGTGATGGTTTTGATAAATTAAAAACCTTTGTATAAACTCTCAAATATAAGACTAAGATTGTTCATCAACAAGTCAAGAAGAATGTGACTTATTCAAGAGACAACAAAGCTAGAGGTACATCATTCAACATCAGACAAACAAGGTATGTGAATCCTTTTAATGGTTATTATTTCTCTTGAAATCAATATGGACATAGAGCTATAGATTTTAGACATCATGCTAGTATCAATTCATCATGGAGAAATAGGGTGAATGTCCATTTCAATAATAGAAGCAAAATTTTATGATATAATTATGATCAAAGAAGATGTATTATAAGGCATTTCAAGATAAGGTATATGAATAATATCAATCAAGGAAAAAAGCTATATGGTCATACCACTAAGAAGTGGATCAAGAAGTTAAACCCTGAGGATAAGGTGAAGGAGGAGAATAAGACTAAAGAAGAATAATCTATGCTACTTTAGACTACCTTTCACATTCAAGATAAAGAAATGAAATAGTGTGTATATATATATATATAATGGTTGATAGGGACACATGATAAAGTACAAGATCAAGTTCATCTCATTAAATAAGAATGTTGTAAAAATAGTGTGATTTGGAGATAACACAACTACCAATATAGTTGGCAAGGTATCTTGAGTTTGGATAATGGAAAGACAAAGATACATAATGTGTTGTATGTGTAAGGTATTAAACATAACCTTATTAGTGTAAGTCAAATGTGAAACTAAGGAAATACACTAACCTTTTATGATATAAGGTGTGATGTAAGGAGAGCTAAGTTAGGAAGATTAATTACCAATATTAAGAGGACTGAGAACAATCTATATGTTTTTAATGAGATCAAGAAGGAGAGATGCTTTACGATCAATATGGATGAATTTTGGATATGGAAAAAAAGCTTGGGTAACTTAAAATTTGACAATATGGTCAAGATAATCTCCAATATGTGAATGAAATGCCTAAAATCACCAAACCTATAAACACTCTTTTCAAGGCATGTCAACATGGTAAGTAGACTAAAATAAGGTTCAATTCCAAGAAGTGATCTAATACAAGACCTTTGGAACTAACACACATTGATCTCTATGGGATTACAAGAATCCAAAGTATTTAAGGAGATAATTACTTCATGTTACTCATAGATGACTACACAAGAATGAGATAGGTAGCATTTTTGAAAGAAAACTTATAATCTCTTGATAAGTTCAAGGAATTTAAGGATATTATTGAGAATGAGAAGAATGGAAAGATCAAATTATTAATATCTAATATAGGTGGAGAGTTTGGGTTGAATGAATTTTATGACTTCTATGAGGTCCATGTGATAATGAAATAGTTCATAGTAGCTAAGACACCTCAATAGAATGGGGTAGTGGAAAGAAAGAATAAGACAATTCAAGAGATGGAAATAACTATGATAAATTAGTCAAGGTTAGCTGATGGATATTATATTGAGGTAGTGATCACTATAGTCTACATTTTGAATAGAGGATAGATCAGGACTAATGGCAACAAGATCCATTATGAATTATGGAAAGGTAGACCTACTAATGTGGAACACTTTAGAGTGTTTACGATAAAAATTTTCATCAAAAGAGATGAGGAAGACTTAGGCAAGTTTTATTAATGTCTTATGAAGGTATATTATTGGGATACTTATTAGTGATCTTAGCCTATAGATGCTATAATAAGAGGTTTCAGAAGATAGTGGAAATCACCAATGTGAATATTGATAATTACAATCAAAGGATACATTAGAGAATTTGGACTTCAATAATGAAGAAAACGTAATAGATATTAATGAGGAATAATAAGAAGTTGAGGAAAGACAAGATTCAAAAGGTCCTTAGAGATAGATTCAAAGAGACCATCTTGAATCATAAATCATTGGCAACAAGGATGCAAGTATGAAAACAAGGATAATATTGGTAACTTGAATCAATAAAATGTTTCTCTATTATCTAAAATTTAACCTAAGAACCTTTTAAAATAAAGAAAAGACAAGTTTTGGACAAGTTATATGAATGAGGAGTTTAACCAAATATAAAATAATGAGACTTGGGAGCTAGTTCCTAGGCCTAAAGAGAAGAATGTCATTGGCACAAAATGGGTGTTTAGAAACAAGTTTATTGAATATGGAGAAGTCACTAGGAATAAGGATATATTGGTATGCAAGGGGTATGGACAAGTTTAAGGGGTAGACTTTAAGGATACCATTGCTCTAGTAGCGAGATTGGAGGCCATCAAATTGTTTTTAGCATATGCAATATTCAAAGGGTTCAAGGTGTACTATATAGATGTCAAATGTACTTTTATGAATGGAAACTTGGAAGAGGAGGTATACATAGAGCACCTTGAGGGTTTTTCATTATCAAGAGAAAAGACTATGTTTATAGATTGAAAAAGGCTCTTTATGGTCTAATGTGAGGTCCTAAAGATTGGTACATTAGATTTGATAGGTATATATTAGACCAAGGATTCAAAAGAGGAATTATAAATAGTAATCTATACATAAATATCGAAGATGAACATCAGTTGATAGTAATTGGTCTATGTGGATGACATCATATTTGGTGTAAATAGTGAAAATATGACTAAGGCAATTTTAGATGTGATGAAGGAGTTTGAGATGTCAATGTTGGGAAAACTATCATTATTTCTTGATAAACAAATCAATCAATTATAAAATGGTATTTTTTATTTCACAAGCTAAGTACATAAGAGAGATGTTAAAGATATTTGAGATAGAAGATTTCAAGGTTGTTAGCACACCTATGATCCCAAGGTGTAAGATAAGTAAGTAATATGAGTATATAAAGGTCAATTATGCATTATAGGCCAATGTTTGGAAATTTTTATATATAATACTAATTTTATACCTAACATCATGCAAGCAGTAGGTCTTGTAGGAAGATTTCAAGTAGACCCAAAATAAAATCATCTAAAAGCAATCAAAAGGATACTTATATATTTCAAGGGGACTATAGAGTTTGGTTTATGTTATCCAAGGAGCAAGGAGTTTAATTGATAGCCTATATATATGCAGACTAGGTAGGGAGTCTAGATGATAGGAAGAACACAAGTGGAGGATAACTCTTAGGAGAATGCCTAATATCATGGATAAGTAAGAATCAACCATCTGTGGAATTATATACTTGTGAGTTTGAATACATTATAATAACTTCATGTTTCACTTAGATCGTATGGATGATAAAAACCTTAAAAAACTATAAGGTGGAGTATGATAGTCCTATCTCTATCTATTATGATAATACAAGTTCCATAAGAATCTCAAAGAATCTTATCATGCACTAAATAAAGAAGTACATTTCCATAAAGTATCATTTACTAAGAGAATAGTTAAGTTAACAAAGTGTTAAAATTGAAAACATTTCTACAAAGGATCAGATTGTAGACATTTTGACCATGCCACTTCCAAAGGTAACATTTGAACATCTAAGATAAGAATTAGGTGTAGTTATAAACCTTAATAGTCATTAAGGAATTTAAGTGATTATGGGGAGATAATTAGGTGGTTCATTAGCTCCAAAAGTAGGTGAGTAGTGATAATAGGGTATGCATGGAGATAGGGGGAGCATATTTGTATGGTTCTTCATAAACTCATAATCCTATGTGTTAAGTGTTCTGGTTGCAAGAGGTGTGATCCAAGAAGTTGTAGGAATCTATTTATCATTTATGTCAAAGGTGGATAAAATTTATAATGATAATGAAATAGTCTATTGAGAGAAGTTTTTGAGAGTGGTTGCCATCAATGATAAAGGGGGAGATTATTGAGTATTTTCATTGATGTCAAAGGTGTATCTTAAGAAGAATGATGTCAAATGTGACTAATCCTAGTTATAAGTATGTAATGTGACAATGTACATTGAAATAAAATTTCCATTGAAAGATTATTGTCATGGGATAAAGAGAAAGAGAGAATTTGAAGGCAACTAATGCCTTATGGTTACATGAAGGTACATGTCATTGATGACAAAGTGTATAAGAAGCCTATTCATGAGCCTAGTCATGACATGAAGAGGTATGTTGTGTGACACTATTTGAGCATGTATGTGAGGCATTTAATCATTCATGTGATTTTTATGGTGAGCCTATATTGGTAGGACCTTCAGACTAAGCCTACACCTAGACCTCTCTTAGATCCCACTTGGCCTAATGAGGTATGAAGATCATATTTCAAGGAAAGTATGCATATTTGAGCAAGGAAATAGGTAAGATAAGTATTTTATGCATGTTCAAAAAGTTTAAGGTCTTGGTTTGAATGAAATTGCATGAATCAGTATTTTAGGCCTTCTCAATTTCACAAACTGAGCTCTCAAGACCTGAGAAGCAATTTTAGATATTTTGTGGCACATATAAAATATTCATGGGAATATAATATATTAATTAGAGATGGGGAGGATTCCTTTATAATATATCTAGTAATTAGTTTTGGATTTTAGGGGAATTCTTTTATGAATAATCATTAACACCAAAACCTATGTTAAACCTACCTAAAACCCTAATAAGAAACTAATGTGAAATATATTGTTAAAATAATCTTAGAATGGATTAAAATGCATATAAAATATATTATATAATTTATTAAACTCTCCTAGGTATCTCCAAGTGGTGTTGGTTAGTTAGATAGGAGAGAAAATGCATAGATATAAGCTTATTTGTCAAGAAGTTATTGTAGCTCTCAAAATTTGTGTTAGCCAAGAAAATAAAATGGATGGTAGAATAATATAGAGACTAATTTTAAATTTAATGATGATTTTTGGATATTTTTAGCCTTCAAGTGTTCTAATTTGGTTATCTAAGTTAGTCAGTCGTAGACAGACCTAATGATGCAAATAGTGTAAAACCTAGGCAGAGATGAAGAGATAGATATGAGGGTTTGTGCATGATATATTGATGAAATAAATTAAATGGAGAATTTATTAATGACTTTTAAATAATGATAATTCTTTGATAATCTTTGAAGGTTAGTATATGTGGTGAAAAAGATGCTCATAAAATGGCCTATCTAGTTCAGATAGTATTGTGAAACATAGGGTCAATTAATTGGTCTACAAGACCAATATTTTCCATTATAAAATATTATATTTATATATAATTATGGTATATATATCTCATATGAACATTTAAATTCATCAAAATTCATGAAAAGTGTCTACACAAGTGTTGGAGGTCTAATTCACCATGACTAGTTTTTAAGGTAAATTTGTAGTTATAAGTGAGTGAGTTGCAGAGATGTTCTTGAGCCTTTATCTCCTAATTAAAAAGTGTTATAATAATTTGGTGATGACCCTAAGATAATGGATAAACTATTTAAATTTTTAATTTTTCATATTTTATTATCTTAAGGGTGTTTAAGATTCATTTTTGTAAAACAAAATTTTAAGGTACACAAGCCAAATAGGGAAGTTTGTCTTAAAAGAGCTTTTATGGTATGAGAGAAGGGTAGAGGTGTAATAAAGCATGAAAAAGGTCATAAAATTTCACAGATTAATTTTTTAAATGGATTTTATTTTTTGGAAAAATCCATCTGGGCTCAAGAAGATCAATAATTGGTGTTAAGAGGACAAACCTAAAGCAATTAGGTCTCTATGAGGCCTAAAAGAGGAGTAAGGCTTAACTAAGTTGTTTTAGATAAAAAAAGGGTCAAAAGTTCATTTTAATCATTTTAATAAGATGTTATAAGACCTATTATATGTCCTAATTAAGATTTTTAATGTGTGTGACCAACCAAGTGGTGTGTGACCATGAGTAAATACAAAGCAATTTAGGCATATTTTGGAGTAAGCAATATAAGAAAATAAAATATTACTTGGTAAAATAGAAGGAGGTATTTAAATGAGACCATAATATAATATTAGAGGTTAGTTTTGAGTCACTTAGGGATTTTTTTCTTCCTTTCAAGAAGGTTCTTTCTAAAGCCTAGTCAAATGGGTGTTTGACTTTATTGGGGTTGGTGTTCCAAGTTGAGTTGGTGCTCAACAAAATTTTGTCTTTTATTTTATAGGACTATAATAAATTTTTAGAGATCATAGTGTGTTTTATTCCCCTTGATGTTTTTCCACTAATATGTGTGTTATCTTGTCTCATGCTCATATGAATGGTTCTTTATGTTTTGCTAGATCACTGTGTTATTTTGATAGTTCATGAATGATTGAGTATAATTTATTGAAAGTTTTTAAAACACTAATTCACCCTTAGTGATTTTGCTTCTAAAAACCCTACCTTTCCTTCATTTTTATCATTTTTCTATAGTCCACCTTAGGTTATATCCACCCATCCATATTAATTATATATTAGACTCATGTCATATCTGAACTATATGAGTTAAACAACTAATTACTTTGTAGACATCCAATTTTCACCACTACCATGTTGAAATTACAATGCTAAATGAATTATTCAAATAATGCACAAACTAGGCCACCATCACTGAAACACACTAATTCATATGCACACATCATGTGAAATTTATGATTTAGATCAATAGGTCCCTAATTAGGGAATTTCCCTATATGTAATTTTCACCTTCTTCTAATTCACTATTAGTCAAATTGCAACCTAGAAAATTGATGTTTTAAACTAATAGTGTAATGTAACTTATTAAAATGCCTAGTTAGAATCAATTATCTAATAAAAAAAAATCTTAACTAAAATATCCATGAAAATTTAATGAATATCTAATTTTGGAAAATGAAAATTCAAAAATCAAGGCCATGACATCACCCATGACATCATTGAAAGGGTGTCATGCACCAAACATTTATAGAGATAAAAATTTGATTTAAGGCTACCCATGCCTTATTAATCCTCTCTTTCCAAAATTTAACTCATTTATGACCATTTATCTCATTCTTTATCCAAAGGCCATAACTGATCGAGAAAATCTATAAATGCAAGGGCCATCATGGACCAAAAATAAGATTTCTAGTGCAAAGATATAATGCATAATTTATTCTAAAGCTTTAAAAATTTATTCTATTTAAATTCACATTAAAAACCAAATGGTGCATGAGGAGATATTAGAGGCACTTTACAAATAACATTTTCAAATATCTTGAGTTCCATATCTAGGCACAATCATGTTTGTGGACCATCTATGAAGAGAAGTCACTTTGGGAAGGTATAATTGTATTTTTATGCTTCTTATTAGTTTATCCTATTCATTGCATTTTCCCAAATAAGTAAATATTCCTAATATGTTAGTTTTTTAATTTGTTTATAATTCTATACTAACTAATAAACTTACCTATTTCATAATCATGTTTCCCATTTGGCACACCTAGTGAGATGTCCTTTGCTAGATAGTTTAGCTATTGTTTGAGCCTCTACCTAAGGGTGGATGTCCTTTAATATACGATTAATTTTATTTTTTTTCATATTACCTTGTTTTCATATTCTAAAAACCCCAAAAATTTTAAAAGACCTTAAAAAAACCTTTAAAATTATAAAATCATGAAAATTGGCTTATAATTTCCTTGAAAGATATAAATTCCCAAAAAAATTCCTAGAAGGAACCCCTTATCTATCCTTATCAATTTTATAGACTCATTAATATACCATTTATTATCTTCCCATTTCTATGACAACTAAATCGGCCTATGGTTCATACAAACTATGTAGGTAGCACTTGGATACATGGGGCATCTTGGATCAGCTCGACCACTCATACTTCTCCACTTTTCATTTATGTTTTCATTTCCATATTCCACTAATTGCCTTGCACTCTCTCTCTCTTTTGAGAGTAATTCATTATCTTAAGTACTCTCACCATTTTTTATGCCTTTCCTATTTTTCCTATATAATCATATACCTATGTGTCATCACTTGGATTATATCTCATATCCCTAGGAAAATTACATTTGGCCTAAAGTCCATAAGTTTATGTAGGCAATGTCTACTTACCTTGGGGAATTTGGACTCATCTTGAACACCCATTTCCTATTATTATATTCCCCCTATTGTTTCAACTAATCCATTTTCAACTTAGCCTAGGGTAACAATATCCAAATCGTAACACCTTATTCATTACATGTACACACATTATTGATAACGTAATTATTTTTCTCTTTTATTGCATGATTTTTTACCTATTTATTTATATTTATTGATTATTTTATTATTTTTTTATGTTTAAGAAATTTTATTTCCACTTAATTCTTGATGATTCATATATTGATTTTAAGTTGGTTATACTTTTTGTTTAAACTATTATTATTGTTTGTTTATGTTTGGTACATTATGTTTTACACTTAGGTCTTTATATTTCATATCTTGTATTTAAGTTCTTCACATCTTGTATTTTAACACTTTTATTTTATATTTTGTGTTTTGTGTTTAAAAGTGTTATGTTTTCAACTTAGGTTTGATTTTCAATCATTAACTTGAGTTAAAAATATTTTCATTTGAACTGGTCCATGCATAATTAACATATAATGTTATCATAGGTTATCTATACTTATGATGAATAATCTCATTTGTAAAATTAAAAACTAAGTGCTCAAGATCTTACATAGCAATGTGAAACCAAATGACATCTCTAAAATCACTATCAACCTATACAATACATAATCATAGTCACATTTGATTTTCCATAACCACCTCACATAACACAATTTAAAACATACATGTTTATCTCTATGCTAACTAAGGATGTGCATCTCCTATAATAAGCATATACCATATAGTCATACTGCATGTGCATCCATGAGATAAACACAAGTGATAAACAAATGATCAAAATAGATAACAAAATCATGGAAAATAAATATACATAAATATTCAGTGTTGTGGCCAACATGACCCCTTTTCCTTAAACTAGGGGACCCCTCTAGAAAATCCTATGAACTAGAGCTCCTGGGTCCTTTATTTTGTTCTTGTCATCTTCACATAAACTAAAATCCTTTGAATAGTATGTCACCCTAAATTAACCAAATATTAGCAATCCTTATTTTATTTTATGACTAAGGTAGACTTGTTGTTTAATTAATTAGGATGCTAACATTTTAGGTCCACTTTCAAAAGAAGTTCTCGAGTCTCATTCCTTCCCTAGAGCAATATACCTATCACACTTTGTGGTAAATCAAAATATTAATGATATATGAATACGTATTAAATGTATTATGTGTCTTTTCACTTCTTACTTAATGTTTTTTTGGGTTTTGTAAGGAAAAGTTTGGCTTAATCAAAAGGCACCACATCACCAAGTTATTAGAGTATCTAGTCCCTATACCTATCAACAATGTCAAATCTTAGGAGAGCCCAATATAATCATAAGGTGCCACATCATCAAGTTTTCAAAGTGGACAATCCCTAAACTTGATATAGATGTTAGATCCCAAGAGATCCCAACTTAATCAAAAGGTACCATGTCATCGAGTTGTCAAAGCAGCCAGTCCCTAGAACTTTTAGAGATGTCAAAACCTAGGAGAGCTTGGTCTAATCAGAAGGCACCATGTCACTAAGTTATTAGAGTGTCCAGTCCTTAAACCTATTAAATATGTTAGAGCCCAATATATCCCAATCTAATTAGAAGGTAACACATCACCAATTTGTTAGAGTATCTAGTCCCCAGACTTTCTATAGATGTCAGGACCTAAGCGAGTCTAACCTAATAAAAAAATAACACATTATCAAATTGTTAGAGTTATTAGTCCTAAGACCTTTTAGATATAATAGATCTTGGGAGAGCCTAGCCTAATCAAAAGGAACACATCACCAAGCTATCATATCATCTAGTCCCCATACCTACCAAAGATGTCAGAGTCTAGGAAAGCCAAGCCTAATCATAACGTGCCACATCACTAAGTTGTTAGAGTGGCTAGTACCCAGACCTATCAAATATGTTAGATCTTGGGAGAGCTCAACCTATTTAGAAGGTGCCACATCATTGAGTTTTTAGAGTGGCTAATCCTTAAACCTACTAGAGATTTTAGAGCTTGGGAGAGCCTATCCTAATTAGAAGGTGACAAATCATAGAGTAAGGTAAATATTTAATATGGATACACAAGTACCTAATTGGGTTAAAATGGGGGTATGGATGGATCCTAAGGACCAATAATAGTTTTTTATGTGTCCTCAAGTGACATGTCACCCTTACTAAGGGTATGACATGGAGTATGAAGCCATGCCTAGGTGCATAATATTAACCTAAGGGTAAATGAGCATATTACATGTGGCATAAAGTGAGAGTTAATATAGAAGCCTCTAACAGATGTGATCACTTGCCTACCATGAATTAGGTATTAACAAAGATATAAATCTAAACTTTATTGGATAGTTTTAAAACATCTCATCACCACTACTAAATCCAATTAGTGGTCAAGGATCGTGATATCTAAATTTAAATCTAGATTTAGAAATAAAGAGAGGATATCCATCCACTAACTCAAATTTGAATTCACACCAAGTGAGATACCAAATTCCATTAATACAGTAGGTTGTGTGCATGTATTTATAAAATCCTAAGGAAGGAACACTAATGGTTACTACTACATACCTTTGAGATAAATTTAATGCTTAGATTTTCAATTCTCACTGAGTACCCCTATATTTCTTACCTCCTACACTCAGATCCTTCATCTTGTCACTCTATCTTGATATAATGGTTACATCCTCTTTTAACCCAAAGGCTAAGTCTGATTACTAAGATACCCTATTACTAACTAGCTTGACCAAGTTAAAGCACTAAAATGACATGTTCAAATTAGTCACGTAGGTACTTAGATATTTAGTCTTTAAAAAAAACTAATAAGATTAATTTGAGGATTCCCTTTAGTC
Organism: Torreya grandis; assembly: GCA_037957365.1. NCBI lineage: Eukaryota > Viridiplantae > Streptophyta > Pinopsida > Cupressales > Taxaceae > Torreya > Torreya grandis. Next base: position 76,383 of record JARHVA010001209.1, read on the forward strand.
CTATAATAAGTATGGACTTCACAGGGTTGTGTCCAAACTAGATGCATTTCCCTATGCTAAATTTTTCAATAACCTCCTTCTCACTACCATCTAATTATAGGATGGGGTCCATGATTAGGTATGCTCTCCCAAATCTTGACAACAAATCACTGATATCTAACAATGAATATAAGGCTTATAACTCCCTCCTAGATTTCACCTTCTTTTATGATGTTGTAGTGGTGAAGTCTTAGATGAAGACTCTCCAAATATATGATATACTACAAGACTAGGTTGAGAACTTGAATACTAAAAGGGAAAATAAGGAGGACATAAATGCATATACTATCTACACATTTTGAGAAGAACTTTAGGTAGGTATGATTTTTTTAACTAATTATTTTGGGATTAGGATTACGTGCATGTTAATGAACTATAGGTGCCCCTCCTCCATATGATCCTCACATGCTTCAAAGTTAAATACACGGGAGAAATGGTCAACTTAAATTTATTTAATACCATTACATATCTTGAGTTGGAGGTAATTTATATATGATTGGTTAACTTAAGGATGTGATCTATGGGATGATTTCCTTCAAATTTTCACCTTTTATTTCATGGCTTCTTTGGGGTTCGATGGTCCATGTAGTCTTCTAATAACTATATGGCCACTAGTAGAAGAACCACATCTAGGACATCTATGAATAATTCTATATGGTGGTCTAAAATGTGATCAATGAGGCCATGATTCCTTGTCTATCATAATAAATCTGGGACTCCATCACCTCCATCAAGGACTAATGGTATTATAGATAATACACCATTATCTTATTATGGGTGTCCTCAATCAACCCCTCTAATTTTCATATTTTATCTTAAATAATCTAGTAGAGCAAGAGATTACATACCAATTAGTGGAGGGTATATTTTGTTTTTTATAGGTTATGAATAGAAGGCATGATCACCACTCCAAATCACTATTAGTAATCACATGTACAAGGCCTTACCTCCCCTTTAGAAGATGATAGTTGGGTGGGATTCTTTTTCCCTAGGGAGATCCAAACTCTAGTATTGGGACCCCAAAGGGATGATTAAAACTCACTTGGAATGGTATTCAACCCAAATTAATATAAAATATGTTCATCAAATGGAGGATCGAGATGATCTATACTTGGATGTTTCTAATGACTAGGAGCTATTACCTCTAATAAAAAGAAAGAAAGGAAAGAAGGTTGACGTGGGAACATTTGCTCCCCCTCCAAATCATGTTCAAACTATGGAGGATATGGCATAGACTCATTCCACTATCTCTAGGATGTTTTTTTAGGTCATTTTACCACCTTCTCCTCCTTATTCTTTGATTCTAGCTCTACCTCCTTAAGTAGCTCATGCTCCTCATGTCCTAATTCTAGACCTACCTCCTCAAGTAGCTCCTATTATTTATGTCTAAGTCAAATTTATACCTCCTCTAGTCACTCCTTTCACCCCAACTCCACCTTTTCCTCCTATATTAGATCCAATAGTCTAATCACAATTGATCTATACTTATGTTACTTAGTGGTAGGTATGCCAAGTTTAGTTGACTCAACCACTAACACTTTGACCCTAGGCTGTATAACCCTTAAGATTTGACATGGTCAATAGTCTAGGGGTGAGCCCATAATTAAGATCAAAATAGGAAATGGTATAGTTTATACCCCTTATAACCCCCATTTCCTCTATCTCCCTTTCACCCATCACTCTCATTACTTTTTAGCACTTGGTTGTAGCACCCACAACTTTTGCTCCACTCCCACAAACCCCCAAGTTTTCTCCATTGCACTCCCTCCATAATTTATCAAATTACCTTTAGACTCTATCATATCAAGCATTATTTACCTTTTAATCCCCTTTACCCCATCCATTTCATAACCTATAACCCTCTTAGTGCCTTCTTTAGGTTGCCTTCAGTTTAGGTAGCATTTGGTGCATCTTCATCCATAATTGTGGCTATAAACATCAGGAGCATACCACCAATGGTAAGAAATATATTGATCCCCCATTCAATCATATTATTACCTCCATTGGTAGTTTTAGTTCCTTCACTATCATCCCTTATGGATCCTTCTATTCTACCTAGTCCTTCATTGTAACATTCGAAGCCAACCTGGGTAAGAGGCCCAAGAAAAAGTAGAAGGTATCTCACACTCTATCTTTAGTTCAAAGGGATTCCACTCTAATATAACCTCATCTACTAGCCTTAATGGTTCCTTTGGCCCCAATTTTAAGACCTCAACACATTTCTCCCCAGACTCCTCTTTCCATTACCTAAAGTGCCTATGAATTTGGCTTCAACCAACCAATCTATTCCCTTATATTTAACACCCCTCTCCTGGGAGTAATTTACCCTCAAGTTGGCATGACCCAAGAGTAGTAGTAGGCACATATGTTCACATGGGCCTCCCCTTTTATTCTTCCTCCTTTAGCTCCTATACCCCCTATAACTCCATTAATTTCCTCATTCACCCCTTCCACTTCCTCCATTTCACCTCTACCTCCTCCTCCACCCTTCACTACCATCTCATCCACCCCTAATATAACTCTTTCAACGTGGGGAATAGTCCCAAGGTCACAGGCATAGAGATGACAGTCTAGGATGACTTAGACATATAGTAGAGATTTGACCAAACTTCAAAGAGCATGATGAGGACTTTAATGCATAGGTTCATCCAAGAAGGGAAACCAAAAATTTAGTAGACCCATTAGGATATATTATTCCTAACTAAGGTAAGGACTTCTACTAGGGAAGAAAGGATGGTTGAGGATCTACTCTCTACTCTATGGGCAACTCATGATATGTCAAAGAAGCTCCTTGAGGAAATGCAAATCTAGGTTCAGACCTTAGAATAATAGGTGAATATTTTTTTTCCCATTGGGATAATTAGGTAGGTTAAATATTTCCCCTTACTATTCTTCTTAGTTCTTAATAAGGTAGTGGAAACTCTAGTTGAGACCAATGTGCTTATCCAATGAACTAAGGTTTACTTGGAGAGGATTATAGAGATATATAGAAAATCTACGAATCTATTGGTGGTGATTAAAAAAGGCATGCTATAGGAATTGAAACTAATTTTTACCTCATACTTGGGGTTGTATTAGACATAAAATGAGAATATGAAGGTGACTATTGAGGAGTGGCTAGTTGTGTCATGTACTATAACTGAACCTTTATAAGAGGGAAAGAAGAAGATATTAACACACATTAAAAAGGTCAATATATCTATGTTATCCACCCATATGGTACCCTATTTAAAAAATGAGAATTTAGAGTACACTTTGGTCAATTTTACCAAGTCATGAGGGAGAAGTTCACCAAATCAAACAAAGAAGGGGCCTAGGCAATTTTGGAGCTATCAATACAATCCATAGTGAGGATCAACCAAGTATGTGGGGTCCAAGAGTCAATAAAACCACCCTTAAGGTCTACTATAGGTTGGTGACTCAAGATGAGGTGATATTTAAGGAGACCACAACGAATTTTGTTAAACTACATAAGGAATTTGACCTTGTCTTAACTATATTGGAGGCTATAGATATGAGATCAAATAAATTTGGAGATGAACCTTCACACCCACCTTCGTATATCAAATAATTTCCCCTAGATATTTTTAAAATTTTAAGGTATTTTGTGTGTTTTAAATTTTGAATTATAGTTGTAAATTTCATGAGTGGCCATCATGGCCCAAGATGGAAATCTCTCACTATTTAGAGGTGAATCCCATCCTCATCAATATAAGACAAAGTTATATTGTAATATAGGGGTCAAATGAATTTTTTTTGAAATCACTATCATATTAAATATAGGATTTCACCTACCTTTTCCTTCATCTAATTAGACTATAAAGTTGGCCAAGATTGATTATTATAATAGTACTCACTTTTAAAGAATATAATTCCTATTTTCTATAAAGGTTTTGTTATGTGTCTCAATTATCTTTCATCTCAATTTTAAAATACTTGTCAATGATAGATTAATTATATTAATACTTTGATACTCTATGTATGATATGGTTATGATGTGCTTGGATATTATAATCATTGTGTGAGATCTCTCATTTCCCTTTTTGGTATTTCTTAATTTGTGTGTTAATATAAAAATTACCATTGGGTATTTATGTGTAGTTTACTATAAACTCTTATTAATCATATTTAGTGAGGTCTCATATTTGAGGCATAATCCCTATTTACTCACACTCTTCCCAAGGTGTGTTCTTAGAGGTAGAAATTTAGTGAAAGCCAGTCTAAATTGGTATAACTATATTAGGGTAACTTGGTTTGATGATCAATGTACTGAGTTCATTCTAGACCTAGAGGCTCCCTATTCTACCTTACTTTCCCTACTCTTTTTGTGTTTGTTTTTTAAGATCAAACTACACTCTCCCCTTGTATTTATAAAGATAGAATCATAATGCATGATCTCTCATAACAACCTTTGATAGTTAGGTCTGTGTGTAAGAAGTTCATATTGAACTTTTCATGGTGATGCTACATCTATTAGAGACTATTCATGCATACTCCATTCATGAATTTAAATACCCACAACCATGCCTTGGTCTAATCTTAGATCAGTCCTAAAATGGAGGATAAAACTCTATAGTTTTCCTAATCTTCCCTTTTAAGGAATACCCAATCTCATGGGTATTTCATGAACTAAGAGAGATTGGAAAGAATAATAGTTAGTGCTAGGAGGGATTAGATCAAAATATTTTAGGCTTGCCATTACTTTTTTGCATGTGTCAAGATTATGCTCATCGATAATAATGTACTAACCACTATTTGGTTTTGAAGCATCCTAGAGACTAGTTTACCTATTACTAAGGCAAGGTTTTATTATGGACAATTAGTAATTTCCCCTATTTTTAAATAGAAAACCTAGGGTTAATCCACCTAAACCTACCTTGATTCCAATCAATTTATCAGTGTAACCTCTCCTTAATTTATAGCCTGAGATCGATTGGTGGATTTCTTCTACCATTAACATCTCAAGAGTTGTCTACGATTTACCTTGAAACTATGAGAGGTATCTTCCCTGGTTCACCCCAAGCATAGGAAAAACTATGAAAGAGCACATAACTTACTATAAAACTAACCTAAGACTTTTAAATGTAGAACATGAGAATTCCATGTGTAAAATTTTCCCCTTCACACTAATGGATTTAGCATATGATTGGTTCCTTAACCTTCCTAAATCTTCTATCCTAAGTTGTCACCCTTTCTACACTACTTTCCTCACCCAATTTAGTAAAGTGATAGAACCCAATGTACTCTACCATTATTTTTCTTGTATTAAAAGGGATCCCAAATAGATTATTAGGAACTTCAATGCTAGGTTTCAAAAGATGTATAGTCAGGTAATCATGCTTTATCAACTTAACCCTCAACTATCACTTGAAATGTATAAAAATGTGATAGACCCTTGGATAAACATGATCCTAAAGAGGGATATGACCATAGAATACCTATCCTTAGCTTATATAGGAACCATCAAGGTAGATAGGCAACTAAACCCTTAAGGTCACATGATGACCCCAACTCCCAATGTGCTTCCATAAATACTTGTATTGAGTCTTTTGATCAAAATTAATAACAATTCCCCAATCCTTAATCCACTAATTGTAACACATCAAATCCTATTGGGTCATCACACTTCAAACCAACAACTAGGTTTTGTTAACCTAGGGGGCTATGAACTAACCCCTTGGACTCAACACCAGGTAATGTTGGCTATAACTAATAATACCCAAACCATATCTCAGGAGTCCAGCACAAATGAGTTAGATTTCTTTCAAAGGATGGTACAAAAACTCATTAACAACTTTCTTGAGCTATAAATTTAGGTGAGTAATGCTAATGCTAAAATTTCTAACAAAAACTTCACATATAGAAGACTAATCAAAAACTATAACCATCCTCACAAACTACTAAATCTTCACCTAATAGGCTACTTGAAATCAATATATTAAAAATAGCTTCACCTAACTAGTGTTTTTAGACACATAAAAGTGACCACCAATGGCTTCATACCTGAATTTATATCAATTCTTACAAACCATTTAACATCTACCCTAAGAATTTCTAAATGTCATGAATTTAGCTTCATAACATGTAATTAAATCAATTTGGCCCAAAATATCAATTAAATAGAGAAAATGCCCAAATAAATTAAATCATAACTTAGAAAATATTAAAAATCATAAAATGGATTAATTAACATTCAAATCATAATTGAATTCATCCTTAAGAAATTAAATGAATTATCAAAAAGGAAAATTCAAAATCAAAGAATATCCTAGGTTTTCATCATTAGCTTTTGTGAGTTGTCCAAAATCCAAAATATCTCAAAACACACCTATTCGATACTCATAATGATGTTTGGACACCTTTTAACTCTAATGTATTTAATTAAGCAAACCCAAGTTAGGATTTAACCCATTCCAATCCCTTTGATAAAACCTATAAATACAAGCATTTGCCTCTTTATTTGAAGAGCTTGGACATAATAAAGTTATAAAATATAGGATTTAGGGCATGAATAAAATACATAGTATTATAATACCAAAATTGAGCCAAGAAAAGCCATTTAAATACATATCAAATCCAAATCTAAGCCAACCATGGTGCCAAGAGGAGATGGAGATAGCCAAGACCCATTGATGAAGACTTCTTGAACACAATCTAAGTAAGCCAAATGAAGAAACCTCTTGGAGCATTCAAGGAATTAGTAAGGAATTGTGTGAGTAATTTCCATTTTAAGTTTTGATTTGTTCATTCATGTTTATTCACTATGCTCTTCCCTTTGATCTAGGCAAGATAGTGTTATGCATTTTAGTGTGTTTGTTTTCATTTTAATTTGATTTCTTTATGAAGCTAACATATGATCTAACCACCCTTCTTAGATTCCTTGATCACAAACAATATGCCTAGTGGGACTATGAGCACCCCACTTACCAAAGAGATAAATATGAAAGTCAAGAACTAATAAATGGATGCTTGAATCTCTTTAAAATTACATTTATAACCTTGTTTTAGTCGTATTACTATTTATTTATATTTTTTGGATTTACATAGAGATAGATAATGGTTTGGTGAAAATGGCATAAATTTGGCTTAAATTGACCATGATTCTTCTCAATAGACCCCTATTCTATGTAAACAATTGATGGTTAGATTACACAAGGAAAATGTTCATAAATCTTAAATTTTAATTCTTTCTATCAGTACTTTTCATGATTTCTATGTTTTAAAGGCATTTAAACTCTCTTTCTAAACTTTTCCTTGTAGGTTTCATTGATATTTTTGCTAACCATTGACTAAATTAACATGTTTATATTTTTTGTTTTTGCCTTTGGGTCAATAGTTGATTGATGATGGTCTTAATTGACCACTATTGATTCTTCATGACTAACATTGATTCTCTATGAATTGACTACCATAGTCATCTTAAACTGACATCGGTCATCTCTGACTGACCCTAATCACTGTGTCTAGAAATAAAACCCAAGATCTAAATTTCAAACGTCATTTACCTATCCAAGAAATTGATTTAAAGTAGGATGTTATTATTTAATAATTTTAGGTTACGGACATGATTTATAACACCAATTTGCTTATTTAGACTAATCAAACATTTCATTTTGGGCTTTTAAAAGCAATCTAGCTAAATCAAGTCACATTTCAATTTGGGTCCTAAAATGAACATGTTAAATATTACACATTTGATATTTGATGCTTAAAAGGAGTTAGAATTTTTGATGCAAACACTTCATTATTGGTGCTTAAAAATAATGGCTAAGTATTAAACACTTACTTTTGATGTTTAAAAATAAACTTAGGATAAATCTTGAACATTTGGACTTTTGGGATTAAAATGAACATACATGATTTTTCTTAAGTTTTTTTCTTCAATTATTTCAAGATTTCACACTTAAGACAAGGGGATAAGTAAAGAACATCATCACATTTCAATTTGGTGCCTAAAATCAAACTTCACTCATAATTTCTTGTAAACTATTTTTTGATTATTTGTTTTTGCAAGAATAATAACATGTGTTTGATCTCTCCTCATCCCCTATAGGGAACTTATGGGATTAAAATCAACTTTTCATTTCATTTAGTTCCTAATCCAAGACGTATAAAGAAATTTGCCTAGTCTTTCCCCAAAACTTGCATGGTATTAGGTGATCTAAAAGCAACCCTAAAGTATTTCTACTTAGTCTTTATTTTCATGTATTTTGGATTATGAAGCGGATCTCATTACCTCTCATGGGTTCTCTAGGAAAGCATTTACTTAGGGATTCACCTCCTGGTATTATTAAAACCATTCTCTATGGTGGGTATACAAAGTTGGGAATGCATATTGTTAGAGCCATGGGGTTGATAAGCTAACCTCTCCTTAAGTAATGAAAGCTTGAGTCAAGTTTGGTCAACTAAGGGATACCACTGAGAAGTTTAATGATGGTATCATCATGTAAAGGAGTAGACCCTCACATGATAATTTGATCACTATGAACTCAATTGATGTGATGCTTCTTTTGTGTTAACCATACTTGGGATCAATCTAGATGGTGATAACTTGTAATTTTTAGTTAACCCCACTTACCACACCTTGATAGGATCTAGGATGATTAACTTAATAGTATTTTTGTCATTTATTCTTTTATTTCTTCATTTCTTGGATCTAAGACTTTTTTTTATACCACATCATGAATGAGTTTACTTGTCCATATTACTCCATTATTTGAGGAGGTGTTATGCCATCCATTTGATACCTTGATTTAGTTTAGAAGAATTTTGTCTCAAAAACATTGAGTATAGTACTTGATTGAGATGGGTAATGTTATGTTGCCAAAATCATTTCATATTATGCCTTATAAAACATTGAAACATAGAATTAACACATCTTTTGGCAGTGATAACATCCTTATACTACCCAAATTATTTCAAAAGACTTGTTTTGTCTTGTATCCAAATTATCATTGTTTAAACAAATTATTTATGCTTTGTTATATATTTGTTTAGCACAATCATGTTCTTTGAATTTTCCTAGATTGTTTGTCATCAAAACCCTAGTTTACCTAAGTTGAGTGTTTGATTAACTTTTACAAGTTTGGATATAAACATTGACTGATTCATGTTTAGGCCTCAACATGCAGGGGATGATACACGTATATTTATCTTTTGGGTTATGTAACTTAGGTTAATTCATTACTCAAATTGAGAAACTTTATTGTTAATTTTTTTTTGATAAAATTAGTATTTCTTCAAAGTGCCTTTATTTTATTGTTTTATACCAATTAGATCACATTTATGTCTAGAATAAAGTGCATAGTCTTTGCCAAACCTTTCCAAGTTTTTTAGATTGAACCATCATCTCTTTGTTTCAAGCCTATCTTCTGACATTGTATTTCACCAAAAGCCCTAGCACATCCTATATTTTGAATTTTCATTTGAACAAAAGACCTAACAACATTTCCCTTTCTTAGTTTAAACCTATTTAGAAAATATTTGGACCTAAAGTTTGACATATTGTTTTTAATTCATCCACTTGATATTGTTTGTGTGAAGCATTTAACATTAGACATTTGATGTTATATTTTTGTTACCAAATATTTGCATTGACCTTTTAGAGATAAAACTCAACCCTAAACCAAGTTAGACCTAGTTTGAACCTTTTGTATTTTTAGACATAGATTTTTAGAGTTTGTAGAGCTTAATCCACTCTTTTTATGAGATATTTGCCATTATATTTGTCCATGTCTCACTATACATGTAGTGGAACCATGTATAATCTAGGATATGGAAATGTTGTCACACAAGAGGACTTTGTCCAAGACCCTTATGGAGATGATCTTGTTTTGGAGATAGATTCTTAACCACCATACAACATTCAAATAGGGGAATAGAGTTAAGGTCTTTTGGAAAATTATTTAGTTATCATTCCTCCTTACATGGAACAAGACCAAGAATAGAAAACCAAATATTTGGATAGCATACCTATGGTTTCAAAAAACATCCAATAATAACCTTATTACATTATAATGCCATTAGACTATGATCCTAATAGAACTATAGAGGTAGGGAATTATAATTTGATAAATCTACCAAGAGGGACTTATAATATGTCTTATAATCTAAAAAATAATTAGGCCTCTTCTAGCAACCCTCATGCCATAATACCAATGACATATCAAGAGCCATGTATGCTTTTCACATAAAGAGGACTCATGAGGTATAAAATCTAAGTAGGCAGTTTGTTGATGTCATTATTTCCACATGTGGATGAGTTAAGGGGAGTTGGTCATATGGTTTTGATCACATTAGTCCCTAGTTACTATACACTAAATTTTAGGTCATGCAACTAAGTGAAACAAAATATATACAAGTGCAAAGTTGGGATTCTAGGTAGTTTCATAGTGTTTTCCCATCGTCAAATTTACATGAGGCAAGAAAGAATATAATAAGTAGTTTGGTGATGCAATATCTCACACGTGTGGATATTTTAATAGAATTTGATCATATGGGTTTATTAAATTTTTTAATTAGTTTATTTGAGTTAAATTCTAGGTCATGAAATGAAGCACATCAAAATATATGCATGTGCAAAGTTGGCCTTCCAAGATAGATCTTAACATAGTTGGTTATATGGTAGAATAAATATAAGTGAGTAGATTAATAGAGGTATATCTCACATGTGCAAAGGTTTTAAGAGTATTTTGACACATGGTTGTATTCTCCTACATGAGTAGATAATATGGTCTAAATTTTAGATCATGAAACTAAGTGTATCAAAAGTTATTGAGGTCCAAAGTTAGCCTTCCAAGTAGATAACAATGGTCGCCATAGTCTATTTTGCATGATGTTAAAGATCAAGACAAGATGGAGACGTAATTATTTGAATTTGATCATATAGATTGATGTAGTGTTGCATATTGATAAATATTAATTCAATGTGTCCAATGTTTAACATAGATAAAAATTGAGCTACGTACAAATGATCGATAGAGCATGTTTATTCCAAGATGTTAGGATGTAATGAGATGGTGCCAAGTTTTTAATGGTTAACATTGAGTAGAGATAAAGATAAAGATTATTAAAAGGATCAATAGTGAGTGAGTGTTTATATTTATTGATATCAATGGTTCATATCAAAGTTTTAGATTAAGGTAAAAATAGGTTTTGAATGGACCCCAAAACCCTGATACAAGGATAGAAAGATGAAGCATTTACGACCATAGGAAAAACCTAAAATCTACTACAGAGAAGTAGCAAAAATAGGTTTTATATGGACCTAAAACCACTTGAAAGACCATAAGTCAAAACCCAAGTTTTACATAGACCTGACTACACCATAGTCAAAAGATTACAAAAAACTAGGAAACATGACTAGATAACATAACCAACTAGAAGAACCAGACTATTCTTCCAGTTCCAAAATCATTTTCACTACTTCCTTACCTTTCACAATAGTATCTTGAATGGTAGTAGCCACTGATATGGCTCCCTCTTGCATAGCTTTCTTTCTTGAGCTCTGTCTCATCCTTTTGTTAGGCCCCTCCAAGGATTTGATCTCCTCATTAGCTCTTTTTCCAATATTAATAGCTACAACACATATGTTAGATGTAACTTCCTCCATTTTCATTCTTCTCTCCTTGATGAGTTCCCTTAGGTTGTTCTCATAGTCTTTGAGCTTGATGGGGATGTCTCTCATCTATTTTTCCATGTTATTGATTTTGTTCCAAACTGCCTTCTGGTTGTCTTCCATAATTTCCATTTTTATTTTGAGATCCATTATCTCCTTAAACATCCATGAATCAAGTTGGAGGATAGCCTCTACTTTGCAATTAACCCATCTTGTAGGTGTGTGCCTTCCATCGTTCAGCCTTTTATCACTCCACTCTTTTGTGTTCTTATTACGACTGTTCCCACCTTCTTCAAAGTGATCCTCTCTTCCCCTTTGATTCTATTCCTTCGTTTCAGCTTGAACTTCCAAGTTTGTTTCTTGGTTGTCAGCCTGAACTATGTTTTCCCTCTCATTTATCGAAACAGGGTCCTCAACAGGGTCATCTAGGACTTTATCATCCTCAAACACTTGCTGGTTTTCCTCAGAGTCATCTTCACTATTTTCAGACTCCTCCTCTATGTTGACTCCTTCTTTCTCATTCTAGAGTTAAGAGGTCAAAGTGACAATTGTCTAGCATTGTTAAAGCAAGGATAATATTCAAGAGATCGATGAAGTGTGTGTGATCAAGATTACAAGATTGCATGAAATGAGGCCAAGTGTTTGAAGTTTAATGTTTTCATAGTGGTATACTATAAGTTAAATTATAAATAAGATCAATGATGTGTGATTTATCTAAGTAGTCAGGACATGAGATGATAGCATGGTGTTTGAGGTTTAATTTTGATTGTTTCAATTCAAATATTTAAATTTAACAAAGGAAAAACTATTGGGGATCAACCAACAATAGATTACACTTGTGAAATCAATAAATGCAGAAATAAATAAGATAGACAAGTAACTAGAATGATAAATAGCAAGAACAAGAGATATAAGAAACCACCCTAAAAACTTGTATTAACAAACTCTTTACAAAAGGAATACAATTGAAGAAACTTCTTTCTTCCACACCTCTCCTGGATGTATAAATCTCTCACTAGATCTCTATTCCTCAAGAGCTCTCTCTCTCTCAAGAACAATCAACTCCAACAAGCCTGGATTGATTCAATTCTGTACTGTTCTTCAACATACCAATTCTTCTACAATACAATGAACTACTACAATAATTCACACAAAGCTAAGAAGATCTAATTCTACATATAGAATTAGGAGACTTGAGCATGCACTTACAACAAACAGTTAAGCCTCTTGAATAAGGGCTCTAAAAATAATATTGCTAATAATAGAGATGCGAGCTTAAGACTACAACTTAAACTCATCATGCAAACACTCACTTCTGTCCTCGAAAATAGCATTCTGGATGCACAGGTAACCGACGCCAGTTCCTACTGCTCACCTGTGACCACCGCTGGCTGACCCACTGTCGACGCCGGCACCTCTGCAACTGCACCTAGCCGACGTCAGTCACTCCTAAATGATGCCGGTGTCTGTGTAGACCCGAAATTGTCATAGTGTGCTCCTTGGTGAAGCTTTTAGCTCCACACCCTAACAATCTCCCACTTGGAGATAAATAGCTACACCAGTACCTGTACAGCAACATCTTCTAACTCCTCCATCTTCAACTCAATCTTGAAGACCAACAAAAGTTGAATGAAGATTCAACTTCTCCTTTGTAACCAGCTTGGTTAACATATCAACAGGATTCCTATCTGTATGGATCTTCTCCAACTTCAACTCACCATCTTCCAATACCTGTCGTATGAAATGGTACCTTAGTTGTATGTGCTTTGTTCTTGAATGAAAAGCTGAATTATTAGCCAAATGGATTACACTTTGACTGTCACTATACAATCTGCAACTCTCATGTTCCCTACCAAGCTCATCCATGAACCGTGTCATCCATATCATCTCTTTGCTAGCCTCTGTGGCTGCAATATACTCTGCTTCTGTAGTTGACAAGGCAACAACCTTTTGCAACTTAGATATCTAGCTAACCGCCATTCCACCTACAGTGAAAACATAACCTGTAGTGCTTCTCCTGCCATCCAAATCACCTACCATATCTGAATCTACATAACCATGTAGAGAAGTATCTAAACCTCCATAGCACAAGTGCCTACTGCTGGTTCCTCTCAGATATCTAAGGATCCACTGAACTGCTTTCCAATGTTCCTTACCTAGATTGGCCGTATACTTACTTACCACTCTCACTGCTTGGGCAATATTCGGTCTAATACACACCATTGCATACATCAAACTCCCTACTGTGGAAGAATATGGAACCTTACTCATGTACTCTACCTCATCATATGAATTAGGATATTGTTCTTTACTCAACTTAAAATGTCCAGCCAAAGGTGTGCTTACCGGTTTAGTGTCCTACATATTGAACCGTTTCAACACCTTGTCCACATAATCTTCTTGAGACAATATCAACCTATGATTTTTCCTGTCTCTCTTAATGCTCATGCCAAAGATTTTCTTTACTTCTCCCAAATCCTTCATAGCAAACGTTTGAACTAATTTCACCTTAAGCTTAGAGATATCCTACATGTGTGATCCTGCAACCAGCATATCATCTACATACAACAATAGAATAATATATCTACCATTATCAAATCTCTTGAAATACACATAATGATCAGATTAACACCTACTATAGCCATGCTCAGTCATAAACCTGTCAAATTTTAAGTACCATTGCCTAGGAGCTTGCTTGAGGCCATACAAGCTTTGCTTCAATCTGCACACAAACTTCTCCTTACCCTTGACCTCAAATCCTTTTGGCTGTTCCATATATATTTCCTCATCCAAATCTCCATGAAGAAACATTGTCTTAACATCTAGCTGCTCAAGATGCAAATCCTCAAAAGCAACCAAAGACAATACAACCCTTATAGAAGTCATTTTAACAACAGGAGAAAAAATCTCACCAAAATCAATACTTGGCTTTTGTGCAAATCCTTTTACTACCAATCTGGCCTTATATCTCATCTGTCCATTCTCACCTTCTTTCAACCTGTAGGTTCATCTGTTCTTCAGTGTCCTTTTACCTGCTGGCAATTCAACTAAATCCCATGTTTGGTTCTCTCTGAAGGACTCCATCTCCTCAACCATGCCACGCTCCCACTGACTCTTGGACTCCACCTGTATTGCTTCTTCAAAACTCTCTGGCTCTCCACCATTAGTTAGCAATAAATAAAATAATGAAGGAGAATATCTAATTGGAGGCTTACTCACCCTTTCTAACCTCTTGATGGGTGTTTGAGACTCGTTAACAACACGCTGTCCACCCAAATTCTCTGTCAGTGACCGACCTCGGTCACCTCCAGACCTGTTACTGGCCGACGTTGGTTCTGTCTGACCAACCTCGGTGTTTGTCCTACCGATGTCGGTCTCTGTATGGCCGACACCAGTTTCTGTACTTCCAACGCCAGTTCCTAACCTACCGACGTCGGTCTCTGTGTTTTCCTGCAAATGATTATTTCTTTTTCCTACGAGCTCATATTGGACCTTCACCTTGTCCAATTCACCATTGCTCTACTTAGATTGATTTAGCTTCCTTAGCTGATCACAATACATCACTCTTTCATTGAAAACAACATCACGGCTCCTAATTACCTTGTTAGTTTCTAGATTCCACAATCTGTAACCAAAATCATCTGAGCCATAGCCAATAAACATGTACCTCATAGACTTAGCATCAAGCTTCTTTCTATTTTCTTTATCTATGTCCACAAAGGCTTCACAACCAAAAACTTTGAGATATGAGAGATCTACCTTTTTACCTATCCATGCCTCTTCTAGAATACCACCATCTAGAGCTGTAGAGGGTCCTCTATTAATCAGGTATACTACAGTGTCAACAGCTTGTGCCCAAAACTGTAAGGGCAAACCGGCATGCAATCTCATACATCTTGCATGCTCCATTATTGTCCTGTTCATCCTTTCAGCAATTCCATTCTACTGAGGTGTCCTTGGAACTGTCTTTTGCCTGTGGATCCCATGCATATAACAATAATCTCTGAACTTATAACTGCAAAACTCACCGCCATTATCAGATCTTAGGCACTTCAATCTTTTACCTGTTTCATTCTCAACCATAGCTTTCCAGATCTTAAAAGTCTCAAATACATCAAATTTTCTTCTAATACAATAGATCCATACCTTCCTTGTAGCATCATCTATGAAAGATACATAGTATTGTGATCCTCCAATGGAAGCAACCTGAGCCGGTCCCCACACGTCTGTGTGAACAAGCTACAACTTATGCCTCTTCTTAGTAGACCCAGTCTTGAGAAAACTAACCCTTTTATGTTTTCCAAATACACAGTGCTCACAAAATTCTAGATCTATGCCTTTTAAATCTGAGAGCATACCTTTGGACTTAAGAATTGACATCCCCTTCTCACTCATGTGGCCAAGTCTTGAGTGCCACAATTTAGCATCCACATCTAAAGTAGATAATACAGAAGGAGATTTGTTAGTAACACAATTACACAAATAGAGAGTACCTTCTCTCTTACCTCTGGCCATAACAAGTGCACCCTTGGTCACCTTCCAAGATTCTGCTATGAGAGTTACTGTACAACCCTCATCCCCTAACTTTCCTGTAGAAATCAAATTTCTCTTCAAGCTAGGAACATGCATCACATCTCTCAACACCCATGTGTTGCTATTCTGCATCTTTAGTTGCACTTTACCTTTGCCAATTATTTTACAGGGCTCATCATCCCCTAGATACACTATTCCAAAATCTCCATGGATATAGTCACTAAAATATTCCCTGTTAGGGGTAGCATGAAAAGATGCACCAGAATCTAACACCTAAGATTTTATATTATTATGTAGAGAGAAAATTAAAGCATCTTGTGCAATACCTGCAACCTTGGCTTCTTCCTTTCCTTCGTGTTGATTGTCCTCCTTAGGCTTTGACCAGCAATCTCTGCTTATGTGCCCCATCTTTCCACAATTCCAGCATTGTGGCCTTCTGCCATTTCTAGATTTAGATCTGCCTTTCCCCTTAGATTTGGTTCTTGATCTGCCTTTCTTGCTCTTCTCTTTCTGCCTCCCCCTACTCTCAAAACTTAAAGCATTCCCAGATGTCTCTTCTGTGCTTTTCTTGCGAATTTCCTCATTCAAGATAACACTAACAACATCCTCTACTTTCAAAATATTTGATGCAGATGCAGTATTACTTACTACCATTACTAAGCCATGCCAGCTTTTAGGTAGAGAACATAATATTAAAAGAGCTTTTATTTCATCATCAAACACTATATTGACTGAACTTAATTGATTCACAATTCCATTGAAATCATTCAGATGAGTAGAAACAAATCCACCTTCATTCATATGCAAATTAAATAACTGCTTCATAAGAATACCTTATTAGAAGTAGAGGGTTTTTCATACAAATTTTCTAACGTAGTCATCAACTCTACCATAGACTTTGCCTGTGATAAATTAGATATCGTAGTGGATGCTAGACTTAGTCTTATAGACCCCAGAGCCTTTCTGTCAAGAACTTCCCATTCTTCATCCTCCATGTCTTTGGGCTTCTTTGCAACCCCACCTAACGGTAAGTAGAGATATTTCTGATACAGATAATCCTCTATCTGCATTCTCTAATGTTGGTAATTTTTGCCATTAAACTTATCCATTCTCAGTTTACTTTCATCTACCATTGCTTCTCCCACTCAAACAAAAATCCCTACAGAAACCCCTGTGAGAACCTGTAATCAATACACACTACACAAATCTGAACCACCTATTAGTGAACCTGAGCTCTGATACCACTTGTTGGGGATCAACCAACAATGGATTACACTTGTGAAAGCAATAAATGCAGAAATAAATAAGATAGACAAGTAACTAGAATGATAAACAGCAAGAACAAGAGATACAAGAAACCACCCTAAAAACTTGTATTAACAAACTCTTTACAAAAGGAATACAATTGAAGAAACTTCTTTCTTCCACACCTCTCCTAGATGTATAGATCTCTCACTAGATCTCTATTCCTCAAGAGCTCTCTCTCTCAAGAACAATCAACTCCAACAAGCCTGGATTGATTCAATTCTGTACTGTTCTTTAACATACCAATTCTTCTACAATACAATGAACTACTACAATAATTCACACAAAGCTAAGAAGATCTAATTCTACATATAGAATTAGGAGACTTGAGCATGCACTTACAACAAATAGTTAAGCCTCTTGAACAAGGGCTCTAAAAATAATATTGCTAATAATAGAGACACGAGCTTAAGACTACAACTTAAACTCATCATGCAAACACTTGCTTCTGTCCTCGGAAATAGCATTCTGGACGCACAGGTAACCGACGCCGGTTCCTGCTGCTCGCCTATGACTGCCGCCAGCCGACCCACTACCAATGTCGGTGCCACTGCAACTGCACCTGGCCGATGTCGGTCACTCTTGACTGACTCTGGTGTCTGTGTAGACCCGAAACTATCATAGTGTGCTCCTTGGTGAAGCTTTAGCTCCACACCCTAACAAAAACAAGTGCTTTGTATTTTATCCATACTTTTGATCCAAGATGAATTCAAAGGTGTTATAAAAAATAAGTTTAATAGGACTATATGGAACATATATAAATATAGATTTAAAGGTTTTAAAGTGTGTATAGTCAAAGTCATGAAGGTTCAAAGTTGACTGTGTTTTCATGTTTATTCTACAAGTGACCCAAGAAGGATAATTGATCTTGTGTTGATATTATTTTGATGTTTCTAATGACTTAGATATTGGAGAATGTTATATACTCCATGAGGTTGATTTATATGGATTTTGGAGGTGTGATAAATATATCTTGAGTATGAAAAAATCTTAAAATTTTTACTATGCATTCATTCATGGTGTCCTTATGAACAAGGCTAATGTTTGAGTTGATTGAGCTTGCACAAAAGAATACAATGATGATTAATTATTTGAGGATGTTGAAATGGTCATGTGGAGTGGATATATGTAATTTAAAGTGGTCTTATGTTCTTTATTTTCTTGAATATGTGCTAAATGGGTGAATAGGTCTCCATGAGACCTATAAGGGCTATAAGGACCTAATTCAAAGGTATAGCTACTTAAGGGTGACCCACAGGTGATATGGATGACCTATTTTGATGGTATTAAGTTTTTTATTAATGATATATATGCCTTAAGGGTTAATTCATTCCTATTGGCTGACCAAGATGTTGATGATCATGAATGTTCTATAAATAGTGAAACTAAATGTGATGGTTTTTAGACTTATGAGGGGAGTGTGTATATAAGTGTTATAGAGCAAAAGAAAGGGAGAGTACCTAATAGATGATTTTATGAGTAGATCAGATTTAGGACTATGTGTATGACCTATGGGTCATGTTTTTGATGTCATATTAGTGTTATTTTAGATTGAGGATGAGAGAAGAGATATAGGGTGATCCAAAAGGATGTTTTGGATGTTTTTGATTGTGCAGAATTGAAGAAAGATAATTTACATTGTATCTCCATCAGATTGGTAGGAGATCCATGTTTAGGAGAATTGTTAAAGGGGTTTTATTATGGTATCTAAACATCTAGGGGGTTTTAGCCTCCTTTTAAGGTTAAACATGCCAAAGTTATAGTTATTGTGGTAGCTCAGTTAGATAGGTGTAGTAGCTCCCTGTGGGATTGTAGTCTCACTAAAATAAGGGATGGTAGTTCCTTGATCAATTGAATATACTCTAATTTTTTTCTTGTTATTATAGGATGATAGTCCAATTATAGGGTTTAGTGGGTTTTCTTCCCTAAGAGGGTTTCCCACATATGGCATGTGTTATATGCTTGATCTTGCATTATCTCTCTTGTTCAATGTTATGAATGATGTATAAGATTAATGAATGCTTATGGTATTTGATTAAGAGTTTGAAAGGTTTGATATTAAATTTGGAATATCCAAGATCATTGATTCATCCCATTCTTAGTGGTTGTACCTCTAATAATTAGTATCAGATTAGGTCCTTTGGTAAAGGCTTGATAGCTTGAAGGTGATCCAAGGTAAAATATGGGTAGTCATCAAGGAGGTTTCTCTACTAAGAAATCATAGATGTTGAATGGATGTAATTATTAATTTTGGAGTGAAAGGATGAGGATCTACATCATGTCCCTAGGGTTTGACATTTAGCAATCTATTATGGATGGTTATTCTGCACTTACTATTCCTGTTGACCAAATTTGACTTTGAGGGCAAATTGGGATACGCCTAGGTAAATTTTTGACCTTTAGGTGTTTTATGGGATAAAATATTATGTAATAAGGTATTTTATAGGTTAATTAATGTCAATTTATATTATACTAGCCTTGGTCCCTAGTTATTATAGTCTTAGTTATTTTGGGGTCAAAAAGGGTGCATTTAATGAGTTATATGTGTTTATTGGGAAGTTTGAAGGTTAAAAAATATGTTTTAATGCCCAATGTACAAAATTAAGTATAAATAAACTTACATAAATAAAAATTGATAGGTTTTGGAAAAGAAAAGGTAGTTTTCAAGTGAAAGGAGAAGAAAATGGCACTTGTATGATTTTATTGGGAAGTGTGCCACATGGAAAAGGATCATAAAATTACTCTTAAATTTCCACATGATAAATTAAACATTTTAAATGATCTGAAGGTACAATTTTTTCTCAAAATAGTTCTATTCCTTTTCATCCTTCTTGGCAAACAAAAGTGACTTACAGGTTTATACTTGGTATGGTTAGCACAAGAGGTTTCAAGAAAAATGATCCTAGGTGTGTATTATAAACTTTGTCAAATTACATTCTAATTTTGGTTTTATATTAATGGTGGTATAATATTTATGAACCATTCCTAAGAAGTTGACCTTTCAAATCTGCTTGCTAATCTATGTACCCTACAAGTTTTGCTCTTGTTTGTGAAATTAAGTATAATTCACTTACTAAGATTTGTTTCAAAGGAGGTTGAATTAATTATCTCATGTTATCAATGATTTTTTTCACATTTGGATTTGATTTTATGAGCCAACTAACTTAGTTTGCAAAGAGGAGTGAAGGAGTGAAGTTATAGTCATTTCTACCTTGTTCTAGAAAATTAGTCTTTTCTAGAGGTTTGTTGTGAATGGAAAAGGATGTATCACATGCCTAAAATTAATATATCCACCTAATTCCATGTTTTGGTTCCATCATGTCATCTTTTGGGTAGCTTACAACCTTATTTTTCTCCATAGTCAACTTCATGCATAGTTTCACTTACAGTCACATGTGTAAGCTTGTTCAACTTTTCCATAGAGTTGTAATCATAATTATTTAATTATATAAGCCATTAGGAGTTTTAAGGAGTCCATTTAGATACTTTTAAAAGGTGAAATAATAGTCACAAGCTCGTCCATCATGCTAAAATAGTCTTGAGATGCCCTTGATTGCTCTTCTCATGTATACATAGGTGATTTTTATGTTGGAAAGGTGTATTGAAGCTAGTTTCAAGGTTTTATTCATGGATATTATCTAATTTAAGGTTTTTAAATGCATATAAGTGTTATTTAATCTATTACCTATCATGTTCTTTCCCAATTCCATTTCCTACCTATATAAAACATCATAATGCACACCTATAGAGCCCTTGTTGATGTCACACTGAGGTGTGAGAAGGATAATTTTTTTTCCAAACTCTTAATATTAATAGAGGTGTATTAATATGTTTGATAAGAGCATAAAAAGTTAAAATTCATATAAATTTTCATATTGTTCATATCTAGTTCATTGTTTGGTACCAAAACATTTACCTACATGTGGCTGAGCAGGGTCCTAAAATGCTTTGATGGAGAGGGTAAAGAAACTTGACACCTACTTAAGGTTGTGGTATAATATTTAAGCCTTGATAGACCAATTAAAGTGTTAATTGATCAAAATATGTGTACAACCATGTTGAAGAGACAAAGGACTATGTTTTGGGAAATTGTACCTAAAATGTCAAAATAAAGGTCAGGGGGCTTCTTATGAGTATCTTAAAACATGCTTTCAAAGTATTCCAAAACATATAGCCTAGCCCATATTTCATCCCCTAGCATAGAGGGTATACATTCCAAGAATGGAGGTTAGATAGTGAGGGAAGATAGGTTGTTTGAAGCCTCAAATATGCCTAATAAAGCATTGAAACACTTCATTGAAGTCTATAGGTTTGAGTTTGCAAAGGAAGTTTGACACCATAGGGAGAAACATTGAAAAATTATCATAAATTATATGGTTTAAATAGATGGAAGGTTAGACTAATGTCTTGAAATTAAGTAAGAAAGGATTGAAATGTTCCCTTTCAAACCCCATGACTATCTATAGGTGCCCCTTGTATGGAGAATACATACCTACAATAGGGTTAGATCAATGACCCTAACCTTGATGCTTTGAGATCCTAAAAAGGTGAGTGTAGGATCAATCATGAATTTTGTGATTAAAAAGGGTTCTTTAGAATCTTGACTAGACTCATTTGAAGTAATAGACACCTATAAGAATCAATGAGAGCAAAGTGTCTCAGTTAATAGGCAAAATCTAGCATGAGTGTGTAGGTGTGGTTGCAGGAAACTTACAATTATTAATGGAGGATAAGGATGTTGTGTGACCTCAATGGGTTTCAAGGGATATTTTATCATCATAAACAAGCCAATTAGAAACATAGACACCTATAGGTAGTAGTCTACATCAGAGTTGCTCAGTCATTTTGGAGAGGACTCAGTCTAATGAGTTGAAAGTGCATATTAAATGCTTAGAATGGGTAATATGATGAATGAAACAAATATTAACCTTCTCAATGAATATAGTTACCTTCATAATCTATAGTCAAATCATATTAACCTATAGGTAGGGTCAAACTCATGGTGTCTTAGTTAGAGTATAATGGGGTACCCAGTTTTGACTAGAAGTGCATATGAGGACCAAAAGGGAGTTTGGGTGATAGGAAAAAAAATCACCTCAATATATGTCATGTTAACTTAATTAACTATAAAAATGATTCAAAAAACCTACAAAGGATCTCTTTTACCCCTGTGTGCATGTATAGCCACCATGTTGCAGTCTTGGACATGAAGGTGAGAGGAAGACATGAAGGTGTTTAGGTGAAGAGATAGGTTTTGAATCAACTTAATATTGTAAATTACTGATGAATTAATTTTTATACACATTAAAATACACACTCAACATGTCTTTCCACTCTTCCTTAATTGGTCAAAGCTATCGGTCTGTATAATGAGCCATAAAACCTCTTTGCTCAATAGATGAACATGAGGAATTGAAAGAAAAGATTATTTTTGGATGAATAAAAAGATAAATTATCATTAATTTGATATTTTAAACATGTTAATTAAACCTATAGTCATTTTATTATCTCAGAGAGGTCACTCGTAGGAAGGTTTGTGGAAAATGCAGGAAAACAATCTTTGTATAGACCTTTTTGGGGAAGTTGGAGTTGGTTAGACACCTAAAACATGGAATAAAGATAAACCATATGGTAAAAATCATAATAAGTACATGAAAAAACTACAAAAATATTCAATTTTCCATGGGGATGAGGGATATACCTCACTATTTTGTCTCAAAGATTAGCTAGTCCAAGAAAATCAGGGTTTGGTAAAGTAAGCTAGTGAGTGAAAAATGGGTAAGGGGATTGATATAAAGCTTTGGGAACTTAAATAAACATGTTTTGAGGTTTATTTAAGGTTAATAGGTTCTGATAAAAATAATACCAAACTCAGACCCCTCAGGATCACTAAAACACCCCTACACATAGTCCAACTAGGCAAGCTTTCACTAGGCCTAGTTAGTGAATGAGGGAAAAGGAATAAGTGGAGTGTTTAGGGGGTTATTTGATGGTTTACAAAATTTAATGAAGCATTAATTAAATTTATATACCATTTAAATCATGAAATATCAATTTAAGTATCTCAAACTTGTAGGGTACATGTTAAAACCTTTAGGCCTTCAAGGGACCTATAACCAATTTGGAGTTCATATTTACTTCTAACTCTTGGAAGGATATATAGTCAATAGAGACATGTTTAAGAGGTGTAAATATACATGTTTGATATTTTTATATGAAAATAATACTATAATAAATATTATTTTATCTTAGAGAGGGTATAAACATGTAAGAAAGGCAAGAACAAGCTCGATGGGGTGACTTCAAATGCTCATATCTCCTCTAAGGATTTTCATGGGAATAAAAAGAATTATAAGAGGTTATAATGGCCACTTGTCATAAATTTTGTGTAATTTAGTGCCAAATCCAATGTCAAATCTTTATGAACAAATCTTAAGACCAAAAACTACCTAAAATCCTACTTAACCCTTAGTTAGGACCCGATGGAGAAAACAAGCTTGGAGAGCTAGCCAAATGACATGAACATGAAAGATATTTTAACTTGTAAAGGAATAATTCAATATTCATCCCATATATATGATTTGTATGGAATTGTAGGGATAATATGAAAAATAGGGTATTTTTGATATTTTTTTGTGTTTTATAGGTTCTAAGAGGTTTTAAAAGAAGTAATCAATCTTGGAGGAAAGATATATACTTATTATAACTAACTATGGTAATTTATTTAAAATGGAAAACTTATAAGTGTTTAAAGAATAGCTCTCCTTATAGCTAGTCAAAACTAGGATAGTGGACACAAGGGTGAGAAGGGTGAAAACTCCAATTATCAACATTTTTAAAGCATTCCTAATGCCTCTAAAGCCATGGAGAGTATTTAAAAGTGTCATTAAATCCATCCCATGTATTTTCATGGAAAATTTAAGGCAATTTTGA
Organism: Torreya grandis; assembly: GCA_037957365.1. NCBI lineage: Eukaryota > Viridiplantae > Streptophyta > Pinopsida > Cupressales > Taxaceae > Torreya > Torreya grandis. The sequence continues at coordinate 100,810 of JARHVA010001209.1, forward strand.
GGCCAAGTGTGAGGGATGACTACAAAAGGAGTTTTTTAGACTATAGATAATGATGGCTTCCTTCCAAGAGTTTTTAGATGAGTAGGAATGCAACCAATACATAGAGATTAATGATTTAATTACTTCCATATTATACCAATAATCATACCTATCCCTATTTAGTGGTTGGATGTTTAAATAGGTTCAAATTATGAAGGCAATTTTTTAAGCTAAGACTAGGAGTTTTACGTCATTTTTCATAAGTTTCATGACTTGTATGGACACTTGGTCCTCCTAAAATTTCATGGTTTGTCCCATGTATATTTATTATTAAATTTTAACCAATTTAATTATATTTGAAATTGTTAACATGACCTTTGGACTTCATTTGTCTTGATCTTCTCTCAAAGGCTGTAAATATTGACTCTTTTGGCTCTTTTTAGCAACCTTTATTAGTTGATGGTGAAACCCTAGCCAATTTTGTACTTTAATGACTCTTAAAGAAATAAAAAAGTGAATTTTCCTACTTAAATTCTATACAATTGAGTTTTATTTCAATCTTGTTGGTCTTGCCTAGTAGAAGATGATCTTTTCTAGCATGTTATCTTTGATTGTTCACCAAGTGTGCCAAAGAGAAATTATTACAAGTCTTTTTTAGTGTTATTTTCTAAGTGTATTAGAAGTGTTTCATGAATTTATTCCAAAAATTAATCATTCATTACCCTCTTCAGTATCAAAACACCTTCTTGAACCTATCTTATGAAACATTGATGTGATAATACAACTTGAATTGTGAGTTTTTTGTGAAATAAGCCTTGTTTATCTCTAAGTAGTAAAGTTTAAATAAATATGAGGAAATATAATATTGGTTCATCACCTCTAGAATTATTTATTTTTCTTAACCCTTTTCATACAAATTTGATAGGTAAGAGAGTGTTTCAAAGAGTGCACCAAGGGAACTAGCCCTTTTAGAGATTCATCTCAATAAATTGTTACCCATATGAAGAGAGATGTTAAAATTATGAAACTTAGATGAGGAGAGATAGGCATCTCCTCAAGGGGCATAAATCTAGGTGACAATAGTTTTTGGTATGCCCAGTTGGACTCTAAGTCTTAAAATATTATCCAAGATTGGTGTTGGTCTTGGCATAGTTACAGCTACAAGAACATCTACATTCAGTACCTAATGACTCTACTAAAGTTTAAACTCTTTGGTTACTAATCAGTCCTTAATTTCCATGCCAAAGGTGAACACTAAGTATGTTATTAAAGGTATACCTTTTGAGTTTTTGCAATTTCCTTTGTATTATACTAGGAGAATCAAGTTTGTGAATACTTATCCTTATTCAAGAGAGTTGGTGTTTAATAAGTCCAAGTTATTTCTTAGTTCAACATCTAATACTCATATTCTACATTTCAATATGGCTAAAAACCAACATTTTGTACCTTTCACTAGATCATCTCCTTTGAATATTGCCCAATATGACCAAATTTTAGGAGAAACCCTTAAGAGTGTTCCATATTTTAGTGGAGAAGGTCCTATTACTACCACTAAACACATTAAAAACATAGAAAACTTCTACAATATCAATAATATCACTCAAGAGAATGTGGATATTAAGTTATTGGCATTTTATTTTAAAGGGAAGGCCTTAGATTGGTATGGTACTTTACCTAAAAATTCTATTGGTTCATAGGATGAACTAGGAGATCTATTGACTAAGAGGTTTGGAGATAAGAGTGATCATCTATCACTAGCTGAGCAATTCACCACCATTAAGAGGGTACCAAAAGTGTTTATTCAAGATTTTAACACTAGATTTTAGAAAACATGGGATATGATCTCAACCCTTGTGAGACCTACTCCAAATTATGCCTTTTTGTACTATCTAAAATCATTGAATAGTGATGTGTCTATGATGATTCAATCCATGGGTGGGAATACACTACCTACTACCTATGAGATAGCCATCAATGCTAATAATTTCCTTTTTTAAGTAGGGAAGATTGTTCCTAGGCCACCAATACCATTATTCCCTAATTTGTAGCCTCTTAGTCAAATTGCATTACCTACCTTGACTGCTTTGCCTAGTCAATAAAAGTCTAATATTATCCCCGCCAATGAGATTCATAAAGTCAAGAGTTTGATCCAAAGTGTTAATAATTAATTGGTATCCCTCAAAAGGCAATAATCTCAAATTCATAGGCCATATCAGTCCTACAATTAGTTTGGGAAAATAAATAGGCCTCCTTTTCAAGGCAATAATCAAGGACAAGGTCAAATCACTCAAGATAAACCTTACCAAAGTTACAATCCAAATTATCCCTCATCTTCTAAATCTCTTATTTCAACTCAAAATAAATTTGTTTAATAAATACCATTCTATCCTCCCTATGAACAAAATCAAGACCAAGTTGCTTATGCTAATGAGATGCATAATCAAGCCATGATAATGCAAGGTAATCAAGCATCTCAAGTTTAAAATTTTGAGATTCCAATGAAAAATGGAATACAAAATTGAGTGAAATTTAGAATGGAAGTGGATAAATTTAATCTAATTCTACTCTCATAAATCATTTGGGGAATTCAAGCAATGTGAATGTTAGTGTGTCCTCTAACACTAGGTTTAAGAAAAAGGTTGTTGAAGAGACACAAGGGGATAATCAAGGACCTATTTTGAATCTTACATCATCTCCAATTATGGGTGGTTCTAACTCATCCCCTAAAGTGTAATAAAACTATAAGTTTCAGAATGTAAGCCCTGTTCCTACACATCCACCTTCATAAGCTATACCAAAAGGCACTAGTGCTTACAAAGAACCTCTTAACGTGAGAAATACTTCTATCGATTTTATGGATCAAATTAATAAGATGCACATGAATATTTCACTATGGGATTAATAAAAAATAACTTGATAAAAAGACATGCTTCAAAAGGAATTTCAAGGACTTGGTAAGCAAGTTGGATCAACTAGGAATGAGAATGTTATCTTGGTGAATGAAACTCATCCCATTGATGGAAAAGTAGAGAAGACTAATAATACTCCTTTTTACCTATCATTAATCATTGGTGATTTATTAGTTCACAATTTCATCATAGATAGTGGGGATAGTACTTTAGTTATGCCCAAGTGTATAGAGGATAAATTAGGCCTCAATTATGAACCAATGGATAAAGGAGTTTTACAATTGGATGGATCACCATCAAAGACCTTGGGAGTAGTCAAGGACTTGAACTTGATTTTTCATGATTTTCTTGATATTTTCATTCCTTATGATGTGGTTGTGGTATATTTATCTCCATACTTTGCTCTTTGTTTGTCAAGAGAGTCTACAACTAAGATAGGTGTATACTTGGTAGCCAATTGGTCCTATATGGTTTTTAGGACAAACTATGGTATAAAGATGAATATTTAATCAGAGCCTATAAATCACAATCACTTATATACTTACATGACTAAGGTGGAAAATGTCAATTTTTCCATTATTGATGAGGAGGAACTTCACATAGATCAATCTCCAATATATACTCTTAAATGATTTATGATTTGTAATTAAATAAATGGGGAGATGAACATTATGAGTATGATAATTAAAAATTCATAGATTAAGTTAGTTTTGGGGTGTATTTCATGCATGAGGATGACTATTTCATCATAAACTTGATGAATCCAAGTGAAGACATGTATGGCTTATGGCATATTTTCTTTGGTGGATATAGAAGCAAAGTTGGGTCAAGTGGTGGAGCAATGTTGGTTTCTCCATCCAAAGAAAGGTACTATTACACTTTAATATTTCACTTCTCTTATACTTGTAATGTGGAAGAACATGAGGCCCTCATTCATGGCCTTGATTAGGATAGAAAAAAAGGTGTAAAAGAGTTACAAGTGTATGGTGATAATGAGTTGATTGTGAATCAAGTAAGAGGCTAAGTTTTCTTCCAATAATTAGTCCAAAATACAACAACAATATGTAAGGCATACTATACAATTGAAGTCAAATAAGCTCCCTAAAGGCTTCATGACACTTGAGAGTATCTTCAATGATGATGATGAGTTTAATAAAGAGAAGGTAAACATGTATACTAAGAAATAAAACTATGATAAATTAAAAACATTCAAGGATAAGTTGGTTTCACTTGGGAAGGTATGTACTATTGAAGAGAAACATGCTTTCATTGAGTTATGTAAGGAGTTTTCTGATGTCTTTGCATGGGAATATAATGATTAGAAGGGATTTTATCTAAAATTAGATCAAAATCCCATAGAGATAGATGAGAATGCTAAGTATATCAAGAAAATACAAATGCCAATCAATCCTAAGATTGAACTTCTCATGAAGAAAGACCTTACTAAGTTTATTGAGTCTAAAATCATCTTTCCTATTAAGCATTCATCTTGGTTGGCAAACTTAGTCTCGATAAGGAAGAAGAATGGGGAGATTAGGTTGTGTGTTGATTTTAGGGATTTTATTAGAGTTTCCTTGAAGTAGCATTATCATATTCCTTCCATGGAGCACATTTTTTAAGTTGTAGTAGGTAGTGAAAGGTTTTCTCTTCTTGATGGATATTCTGGGTACAATCAAATTTTGGTTAAAGAAAGTGACCAATATAAGACAGCCTTTACTACTAAATGGGGTAAATATTATTATAGTAAAATTAATTTTTACTTCTATAATTCTAGATATACTTTTCAATGTCAAATGGATATGTATTTTAAAATACTAATAAATGACACTATGTTTGTGTATTTTGATGACATCACAATTTTCCTAAGGATGCAAAGTATCACTTGAATCACCTTAGGTATATTTTTGAGAGATGTAGAGAGTTTATAATATCTTAACCCAAATAAGTGTGTGATTATTTTCCATGAAGTAAAACTTTTAAGACACATCATCTCAAAGAAGGGCCTATCCATAGATCTAAAAAGGGTGAGTGCAATCTTGGAATTGGATTTTCCCAAACACAAGAAATGTTTTAAAAGTTTCTTTGGGAAAATTAATTTTATAAGGAGGTTATTTCATAATTTTTATAATTTATTCAAGCCTCTAACCTCTATGATAAGGAAGGATGAAGTTTTCACTTGGACTAGAAGAAGAAAGTAAAGTTTTTAAGAGATTATGTTTGTGTATCTTGATGACATCACAATTTTTCCTAAGGATGCAAAGTATCACTTGAATCACCTTAGGTATATTTTTGAGAGATGTAGAGAGTTTGGAATATATTAACCCAAATAAGTGTGTGATTATTTTCCATGAAGGAAAACTTATAGGACACATCATCTCAAAGAAGGGCCTATCCATAGATCTAAAAAGGGTGAGTGCAATCTTGGAATTGGATTTTCCCAAACACGAGATGTTTTAAAAGTTTATTTGGGAAAATTAATTTTATAAGGAGGTTCGTTAATATTTTTTTTAATTTATTCAAGCCTCTAACCTCTATGATAAGGAAGGATGAAGTTTTCACTTGGACTAGAAGAAAGAAGTAAAGTTTTTAAGAGATTAAACAAGCCATTTCCCAAGATCCAACCTTTGAAAGTCTTAATTTCTCAAATAATCTTAACTTGTATACCTTTGGAAATGAGGAGGTAATATTTTCCATTATTATTCAATCAAATGAAGAAAATATGGAACAACCTATTGCCTTCTTTAGTCAAGGTTTGGAATGTTATGATGTAAGATACACTTATATTAAGAAGCAAGTACTTTTAGTTGTTATAAATCTAAATAATTTTAGTAATATAATATCTAAAAATAATATTAAAATATTTCTACCTCATCCTAGTGTCAAATAATTTCTTTTGAACATAGATTTGAATGAAAAAAGTGTTGTTTAGATCACAAAAGTGATGGAGTATGATGTAGAAATCAAGACAACTAGGCTTGTGAAAGGAAAGGGGTTATGTGAGAACCTTGTTTCAAATTTTAAATAACAAAATGAGGTTTTTTTAATCACTCCATGATGACCCTATGAAAGCTTCACCTTCATCAATGATAATTTAGACACAAGATATGATCCATTTTCTTCAAACCTATGAGTGTCCATAAGGTCTAGATAGACCTAAAAGAAGGTATTTTAGATTGAAATATATTCATTATGTGATTATTAATGGAGTTTTGAATATAAATTACTTATTAAGTGTGTTATTGAGGTGTGTTAAATCAGATCAAGTTGAGAAAATATTTCTTGAGTTTCATGATGACCTATCTGGTGGTCACTTTTCTCCAAGAACCATAGCGGCTGAGATTATGAGAGTTGGATACTTTTGTCCTAGTTTGTTTAAAGCCACCATTGATATGGTAAGGAATTTTAAAAAATGTTCTCTCTTTGATGGTAAGCAAAAAAATTCTACCTTCCCTCTTCATCCAATTCAATTTGATCAACCCTTTATGTAATGGGGTCTATATTCCATAGGCCTAATCAACCCACATTATAGTATTGGCCAAAATTGGGTGTTTAATACTATATATTACTTTACAAGTTTAGTGGAGGATGTTTCTATCAAGTAAGAAAATTAAAGTTAAGTTCTAGACTTCTATGAAAGCATAGTGACATGGTTTGGGGCTCCTTCAACAAAAAATTTAGATAATGTTTTGGCTTTTCTTGGAATGAAGATAAGTGAATGGGATTTGAAACATGGAATATATCTTAGTACTTCCTCCAAATATTATCCACAAGGTAATGGAATAGTTGAGTCCACCAATAAGAATCTAATCAGGATCATAAAGAGGATAATGGAGGAGAACCAAAGGACTTGGCATTCCAAGTTGAAGATAGATCTTTGCACTAATAAGATTACCCCAAAGAGAGAAATTGGAAACTCACCATACACACTTATTTATGGGAGAGAATATATACTACCTATTTCACTTGAACTACTAGCCTTAGATCTCACTTATTAGCTGGAGTTGATGGATCTTGAAGAGATAAGATATCAAACTATGAAAACTATGAGAGTTCACCAAGATAAAAAAAAGAGATAATTTAAAAATAAGGCCATGTAAATAAGATTCCAAGAAAGAGACATCATTCTAAAGTGGGATGAAAATAGTGCTAAACTTAAAAGACACATAAAGTTTGATACTTTATGGAGTGGCCCTTATATTAGCACCTAATGAAAGAAACACAATGCTTTCCAACTCTCAAAGTTAGATGGAGAGGAGATTCATATCCCAGTCAATGGGATATATCTCAAACATTTCTATTGAGGTCTTTTTCTCTCCTTGTACATAGTTTATTGTTTTCTTTATTTTTCCTATGTTCTTATGCACATGTCTGAGTGTTGTGTGTCTTGATTTGTAATGTGTCTTCTTAGTGTGTTGTATTTGTTTTGTGTGTGTTTTATGAAAATTATTTGCTACTTGTCTTTAATAAACCATTGACTCCCTTGGCCCATGAAAGGATAAGACTACTGGTTATTAGAATAGCATACATACTACCCCTATGAGTCACTAATTTACCAACCAAACTTGACTTTTAGGTCAAATTAGGGTACCCATAGGTAAATTTTTGACCTTTAGGTGTTATAAGGTGGGAAATATTATGTCACAAGGTGTTTTATAAGTTAATTAATGTCAATTGATATTATACTATCCTTGGTCCCTAGTTATTATAGTCCTTTTAGTCAATTTGGGGTCAAAAAGGTACATTTAATGAGTTTTATAGGTTTCTTGGGAAGTATGAAGTTTAAAAAGATGATGTAATTCCCTATGTGTCCACTTAAGTCTTAATCAACTGAAATAACTGAAAAGTGATAGGTTATGTAGAAGAAAAGGTAGTTTTCTAGGGAAAGGAGAAGAAAATGGCACTTGTACAATTTTATTGGGAAGTGTGCCACATAGAAAAGGATCATAAAATTCCTATTAAAATTACCCATGATAAATTACACATTTGAGATGATCTAAAGGTACCATTTTTTTCTCAAAATAGTTCTATTCCTTTTCATTCTTCTTGAAAAGCAAAAATGGCCTATAGGTTTGTACTTGGTATGGTTAGCACAAGAGGTTTCAAGAAAAATGATCATGGGTGTGTATTATACACTTATTAAAATTGAATTTTATGATTTTTTGTAGAGTAATGGTGGTATAATATTTATGAACAATTACCAAGAAGTTGACCTTTTATATCTACTTACTATTCTGTGTACCCTACAAGTTTTTTTCTTGTTTATGAAATTTCATAGAATTCACTTGCTAAGATTGGCTCCAAAAGAGGTTGAATCCATTATATAATTTTATCCATGATTTTTTTCACATTTATATTTTATTTGATAATCCAACTAACTCATTTTACAAAGAGGAGTGAAGGAGTGAAGCTATAGTCATTTTTACCTTGTTCCATAAAATTGGTCTTTTACAAAGGTTTTGTGTGAATGGAAAACGATGTCCCACATGCCTAAAATTACTATTTCCACCTCCTTCCATGTTTTGGTTCCATCATGTCATATTTTGGTTATCTTTCAACCTTGTCTTTCTCCATTGTCAACTTCATGATTAGTTTCACTTGTAGTCACATGTATAAGCTTGTTCAACTTGTCCATGGAGTTGTAATCAAAATTATTTAGTTATCTAAGTTATCAAGAGTACATTTATATGCTTTGAAATGGTGTAAGTGTAGTCATAAGATCATCCACCATGTTAAAATAGTCTTGAGATGCCCTTGATTACTCTTCTCCATGTATACACAGGTGATTTTCACATTAAAAAGGTGTATTGAAGCTGATTTCAAGGTGTTATTTATGGAGATAATATATTTAAAGGTTTAAAAATGAATTTGAGTGGTATTTAAGCTATTACATAACATGTTATTTCCTACTTCCATCCCCTGCATATATAAAACATCCTAATGCACACTTATAGGGCCCTTACTGACATCACACTAAGGTGTGAGAAGTTTAAAATGTTTTCCAACCTCTTAATATTACTAGAGGTGTATTAATATGTTCGATAATATCATAAAAAGTTCACATTCATAGAAATTTTCATGTTACATATATCTAGTTCACTATTTAGTACCAAAACATCTACCTACAGGTGGTTGAGTAGGGTGTTAAAATGCTTAGATGGGAAGGGTGAATAAACTTGACACATACTCAAGGTTCTGGTATGATAATCAAGCCATGACAAACCAATGTAAGTGAAAATTGAGAAGAATAGGTGTACAATAATGTTGAAGAGACAAAGGACTGTGTTCTAGGAAATTGTCCCTAAAATGTCAAAATAGAGGTCAGAGGGCTTCTTATGAGTATCTTAAAACATGCTTTAAAAGTGTTCCAAAACATCTAACCTAGCCCATATTTCATAAACTAGAATATATATTATACATGACAATAATTGAGGTTAGATAGTGAGGTAAGATATGTTGTTTGAATCCTCAAATATGCCTAAAAAAGCATTAAAACACTTCATTGAAGTCTATAGGTTAGAGGTTGCAAATGAAGTTTGGCACCATAGGGAGCAACATTAAACAATTATCATGGATAATATTATTTCAATAGATGGAAGGTTAGACTATTTCCTTTAAATTAATAAATAAGGGATTGAAATTTTCCCTTGTAAACCCCATGACTATCTACAAGTGTCCTTATGCAGAGAATACACACCTACAATAGGGTTAGATCAATGACCCCAACCTTGATGCCTATTTGATAATTTCAGATCTTAAAAAGGTGAATGTAGGATAAATCATTCATGTTTTGATAAAAAAATGGTTCAATGGAGGTTCTTTATCATCTTAACTAGAATCATTTTAAGTAATAGACACCTAGAAGAATCAATGATAGCAAAGTGTCTCAATCAACAGTCAAAAGCTAGCATGAGTATGTAGGTGTGGTTGTAGGATAGTTAGAATGATTTATGGAGGAGAAGGATTTTGTGTGACCTCAATGGGTTTCAAGGGAATCTTTTATCATCCTAAACAAGCCAATTATAATCATAGAATCCTATAGATAACAGTCTACATTAGAGTCAATCAGTCATTTTGGAGAGGACTTAGTTTAGTGAGTTGAAAGTGAATATTAAATGATTGGAAAGGGTAATATGATAAACCAAAAAAATATGAACCTTATCCATGAATATAATGATATTAATAATCTCTAGGAAAATCACATTAACCTATAGGCAAGTGAAAACTTAGGGTGTGTTAGTTAGAGTACATTAGGGTACCCAGTTTTGACTAAAAGTACATATGAAGCCCAAAAGGGAGTTTGGGTGATAGGATAAACATGTGGTCACATAAATAAAATTTATGTTAACATAATTAACTAAAAAAATGATGAAACAAACCTACAAAGGATCTCTTTTACCCTGGTGTGCACCTATAGCCACCATGTTGCAGTCTTTGACATGAAGGTGAGAGGAAGACATGAAGGTGTTTAGGTGAAGAGAGAAGTTTTGAATCAACTTAAGATGGTAAATGATTTATGAATTAATTTTTATAAAAAATATAGGACCCCTTAAACATGTCTATTAATTGTTCCTTACTTGGCCAAAGCTATCAATCCATACAATGAGCTAGGAAACTTCTTTAATCAATAGATAAACATGAGGAATCCAAGGAAAAGAGTGTTTTTGGATGAATACAAAGCTCTAGTATCATGAATTTTATATTGGAAACATTTTAAATAAACATAGAGGAATTTTCTTGCCTTGGAGAGGTCACTCTTATGAAGGTTTGAGTAAAATGTAGGAAAATAAGCTTTTTAGAGGCCTTTTTTGGGCATTTAGAGTTGGTTACACAACTAAACCATGGAATAAAGATAAAATATATTGTAAAAATAATAATAAATCATTTTAAAAACTATTAAAATATTAAATTTTCCTTGGGGATGAGGGATATACCTCACTATTTTGTCTTAGAGGTCAGTCAGTCTAAGAAAATCAAGCTTTGGCAAAGCGAGCTAGTGATTGCAAAATGGGTAAATGGATTAATATAAAGATTTGAGAACTTATATAATTTTTTTTTGAGGTGTATTTAATTTTAATATGTTATTATAAAAACTATACCAAACTCAAAACCCTCAATATCACCAAAATACCCCTGCATATAGTCCAACTAGGCAAGCTTTCACTAGGCCTAGTTAGTGAATTAGGGAAAAGGAAGAAGTGGAATGTTTGGGAGGTTATGTGATTTTTTAAATAGTTTTAATGAAGAATTAATGAGCATGATATACCATAAAAATCTTGAAATATCAGTTTAAGTATCTCAAACGTGCAAGGTACATGCTAAACCCTTTAGGCCTTCAAGGGACCTAGAACCAATTTGGAGTCCATATTTACTTCTAACTCTTTGAATGATACATAGTTGATTGATACATGTTTATGAGGTTTAAATATACATTCTTTAGATTTTTATATGCAAATAATCCTATAATAAAGTTGGTTTTAGCTCAAAGAGTGTATAAGCATGCAAGAAAGGCAAGAACAAGCTCGATGCGGTGACTTCAAATGCTCATATCTCCTCTAAGGATTTGTATGGGAACAAAAGGAATTGGGATATGTTATAATGGCCCATGAGAATCAATTTTTTTAAATTTAGTGGTAGATCCAATCTCAAATATTTATGAACAAAGCTTAAGACCAAAAACTACCTAGAATGCTACTAAACCCTTAACCAACACCCAATGGAAAAACAATCTTGGAGAGATATCCAAATGACATATTTTTACCATGTAATATGTTATAAATTTTATAGGAATCATTTAGGATTCCTCCCACATAGATCAGCTATACATAATTGTACAAACAACATGTAAAATAGGGTTTTTTTACCATTTTTGTGTTTTATAGGTTATAGGAGGTTTTAAGAGATGAAATCAATCTTCACATAAATATTTAGAATTTTTATAACTCAATATGTTAATTTATTTCTAAGGGAAAACTTACAATCATTTAAACAATAGCTCTCCTTTCAGCCAGTCAAAACTGGCATAGTGGACACAAGGGTGAAAAGGGTGAAAACTCCAAGTATGAGCCTTTTTAAAGAATGCATAATGAATCTAAGCCCATGGAGGGTATTTAAAGGTGTCATTTACTCCCTCCAATGGTTTTTATTGGAAAAATAAATGCAATTTTTAGGCCAAGTGTGAGGGGTGACTAAAAAATGAGTCTTTTAGACTATAGATAGTGATTGCTTCCTTTTAGGAGTCTTTAGGTGAGTAAGAATGTAACCAATGCATAGTGATACATGAATTAATTCCTTAAATTCTATACCAATCTTTATACCTATCCCTATTTAGTTCTAGAACATTTAAATAGGTTCAAATTATGAAGGCAATTTTATGAGCCAAGACTAGGAGTTTTATGACTTCTGTGGAAACATGGTCCTCCTAAAATTGCATGGATCATCCCATATATATTTATCATGAAATTTTAACCTCTTTTTTCAGATTTACAAGTGTTAACATCACTTTTGGACTACTTTTGTCTTTTTCTTCTCTTAAAGGCTATAAATATTGACTGTTGTAGCTCTTTTTAGTAGCCTCCATTGGTTGATGGTGAAACCCTAGAAAATTTTGTAATTGAATGAATATTTAAGAAATAAAAAATTGGTTTTTACTACTTAAATTATATACAATTTTGTGTTATTTCAATCTTGTTGGTCTTATCTAGGAGAAGATGATCTTTTCTAGCATGTTATCCTTGATTATTCACCAAGTGTGCAAAAGAGAAATTGTTACATGTCTTTATTAGTGTTCTTTTCTAAGTGTATAAGTGTATTATAAGTGTTTAATGACTTTATTCCATAAATGAATCATTCATTACACTTTTAATTATAAAAATACCTTCTTTAACCTATCTTATGAAACATTGATGTGAAAATGCAACTTGAATTGTGAGTTTTGTGTGAAAGAAGCCTTGTTTATCTCTAAGTAGTATAATTTCAATCAATATGAGGAAATATAATATTGGTGCATCCCCTCTAGTTTTCTTATTTTTTCTTATTAACATTTTTCATCTAAATTTGATAGGTAAGAGAGTGTTTTAAAGAGTACATCAAGGGAACTAGCCCTTCTAGAGATTCATCTCAATAAATTATTACCCACAACAAGAGAGATGTTTCTATTGTGAAACTTAGATGAGGAGAGATAGGAATCTCCTCAAGGGGTTTAAATCTAAGTAAAAATAATTCCTCCAACTAGTGTTGTAGATAATAAGTTGTTTGAGAATAATTATAAGGCAATAAATGCTATCACTTATGTTATTTTAGAGACTAAACACACCAAGGTAATCCATTGTACATATAAAAAGGAAATGTGGGATAAATTGAAGAATATTTTTTAAGGAGACCTAAAATTTAAGTTGGCAAAGTTTCTAACTCACTGAATATAATTTAAGAGTCTTAAGATAAAGGGAGAAGATTATTTGGCATATTTTCTACAAAGAGTTGATGATATTGTGAACATCATCAGAGGTCTTGGAAATAACATTGAATAATGTACCTCTCTCTCATGTTTGATCCTAAATTATATGATGTACAAGAAAGTCATGATCTTACTCAATCAAATTTGGATGAATTATATGGCATCCTTACTATTTATGATGTGAGGAAGAATGATGATATACCACCGAAGAAGGAATCAACATTTAATATAGAGATTAAGCCTAAGAAGAAGTTTCAATGTAAGAAACCTAAGGAGAATGACATTTATAATATCGATGAGGATGAACTAATTGCTTTGTTTACATGGAAAGTGAAAATAGGGTAAGGAAATTATAAGGGTAAAATACCCTTCAAATGCTTAAATTATGTAGAGATAGGACATTTTGATATAGAGTGCCCTCATAAGCATGATGATGAAGAGCATGATGAAGACCAAGAAGAAGATAAAAAGACATATAGCTATGATAAGAGGAAGAAAATTTTCATAAAGTATGACAAAAAGAAGTTCTTTAAGACAAGAAGAGTCTCTATACCAATAAAGACTATAGATCATTAGATGAGAGTGAAAACAGTGACTCAGAGTGTGATTATGAGGATGATGATCCTATTGAAGATGAAGCCCTTTTCATCACTGAGGAAGGAATTTTCTCAAATCAAAATGTGTCTACTTGGATTAATTTAGATGATGATGAAGATGAGGTGGACTATGAGATTGAATTTAATTAATGCTTTTGAATAACTGAAGATTGATAAGAAGATTAACAAGAAGATGAAGTCACAAATCAAGTACTATGAGGATAAATTTACTGTGTATGAATCAAGAATGAATGAATACACTATTGAACATGAAGATATGGTCAAGCATTTCGGTTATCAATTGGAAATTATATCTAAAAGCCTAAAATATAAGGAAGATGAATGTTCAAGGTATGCAATTGAAAATGAGTTATTTAAAGCTAAGTTAAAGAAGACATCTAGTAATTCAAAGTCATTTATGAGATTTGAAAAGAGCTTAGGTAATCTAGACTATATTTTGAGTGGTCAAAAGCATGCTAGTGATAAAATTGGTGTTGGATATGAATAAGAACAAAATAATGTAACTCAAGACAAGATGAATACTAATGTGAACAAAGATAATCATACTTTGAAGACAAATAATGAAGGTAATGGAAGAATAAATATAAATTAGATCAGATAGCTAAATTCCATGAGTTATGCAAGTTCCAATGGTTACTATTTCACATGTAATCAATTTAGGCATAAATCTAGAGAATGTAAAAGACCTATTATAAATTATTTTGCATGGAAATATGATGGGGTTCATCATTAAAAAGTGCAAACAAAGTTAAGTGATTCAACTATCTTGATGTGGGACACTTTGCAAATATTTGTCCACATAAGGTTGGACAAGGTGAGATCTCTTTAAAAAGAGGAGGTTGTTTCATTTGTCATGACAGGACACATTTCAAGTTTATATCCAAACAAGGTAAGATAAACTATGTTTCCATCAAGGAGTTTTATCTAATAAAACTATGAGAATATTGGTCACATTTCTAGATTCTGCAAGCAAAGGTCATCAAGTCAAAATGAGTTCAATTAGGATCCTAGAGTGTAAAGAAGAAGTAAAGTTAACTCATGTAAACTAAAGGTGGTAAGCATGAGTCATGATGGGTCTAATGGTCTAATTAATCTAGTTTATATGGTGGAGAATGCTTTAGAAATTAAAGAGTGTCAAGGGCTGTCTTTATCTTCTTATATTGTGAATGAAGAGACCAAGCTCAAGAAGAAGACCAATATACTAGTTAAGGCTAGTTCTGAGGTGTGTATGGATCCAAGTGAACATCCTACTATTTTTAAGATATATCATAAAAATAACATCAATTTTCAGTGCCTAGTGATGAGGTTTCTAATTACAAGGTAGATTATTTAGATGAAAAGGTATGTCATGAATCTATGTTATCTCCATGTATTGTCAATCCAATCTTATAAGAAAAGGAGAGTGATTTAAAAAAGGAACCAGTTGTCATAGTTAAAGCTAAGAAGAATAATAACAAAAGTAAGAAATCTTATATCTATAAGAGGATTTGAGTGGTTACTAAAGAGATGTGGGCCACCCCTTGCTTTACTTTATTTTAGAGCATTATGGTGCAAATTATGTCTCTATCTATGCTTCTTAAGAGACTCCTTTTAGTGGATAATTTTTGTTGTGGTGTTATATAGATGTTTGTATAAGGATATAAATGAGTGTTTTCAGTTGGAGCAAGTATGTCCAAGTGAAAGATATGATGTGGTGATGTCATAGTTGTATATGGTCAGTTTGTAGGGTCAGATTAAAGGTTTTCAAGTGGAAAAAGAGGATTTGTGATTTTTAAAGATGATATTTTTGAATTAAAAGGTATTTTGACCTTATTTTATCATTCTCCAAGTGTTTTTATGGTTTTAAGGTGTGTTGAAGTCAAATTAGATATTTTTGTTTACTCTCAGGTTTCCCAATTTATGCTAAGAGTATATAGGTCCTAAAATGGGTTATAAGATTTATGGGTTCCCAAAGATGTGGTAAATAAAATATTTGTCCATAAGTGTGTAGTGGTTGTCTCTATGTGTATAATTTTTATAGGTGTGTGTTAACCAGAAGAAAGTTTGTTGACCTTGTTTGTTTTGAGATTCTAGGGTTTTGGGTTATGCTAGAAAAGTGGTTTGCATTATGAATTAAATTTTGAGGATTATTAATAGGTTTAATGAGACAAATGTGTTGTAAAATCATGTTTCATAGAGATTTAGAGGTTTGTGGTTTTCAAATTATTCATTATTTTGTCAAGATGGAGGCCTAATTGATAAGTTGGTTTGTGAATGAAGTATATTATAGAGGATGAGCTAGGTAATCCAAAATGTTGTGCTTGAGGGGGAATATATGAGTGCTCCATATATGAAGTTTTATATATTTAAGTTGTGTCAACATAAATTTTAGGTCTTAACAAGTTTTAGGTAGGGCTACAAGGAGACTAGATAGGCCTAATGTGAAGAAGAATGATTTATGCTCAGTTTTTCCAAAACAACAAGGTATGTATGTTTCAAGGTGAGTTATTAAGGTGGTTTAGATATTTTTTTAATTTTTTGAGTGTCATGTATTTATGTTGGTGGTCCTGAGGTAGTTTGAGAAAGAAGGCTAGTAAATTTATATGGTGATTCTTCATGGTGTATGGAGATATGAAGATGCTCAAGAAGTGAAATGGCTCATAAATACTAGGTGGAATTCATATTAGATGTTTCTTGGTGAATTCCTTCATATTTTGGTACTTTTGTGTGTTATTTCTTCATTGGTTGTAGTGCTTGGTTGAAGAGAGTGTTGGCATGGAGCAAGAAGAAGTTGTCAAGGCAATAAGAGCTAAGCTCAAGGTAAGGGGAGTTTGTACCATATTTCCAAGATGTTATTCTCTTCTTGGTAGTATTTTTAGGTATTCAATATCATTTTGTGCCCACTTTGTTATTGTGTAAAAGGGAGATAAAGTTAATATTGTGGAGTGCTTGAAGAGAGAGAAGGAAGGTGAGATATATATTGCTATATGGTGGTTGTTGACATCAATTACAAATAGGGAGATTATTGGATAGTTTTCAATGATGTCATGGTGATCTCATGGAGGTTTCCATGTGAGTGGATGTAGTGCCTTTATATTATAAGTGACAATGACAATGTGTGTAATGTGTTTGTCTTAGTATGCTTGAAGGAGGCTTGGTTGATCTTCAGTTTTTACATGGTTTGAGATGTTTAGGGATGAGCATGTGAAAACAGTCCTATCAAAATTAAAGAATGATTTGATTTCTTGTGTGCATGAGTGGATTTC
The DNA here is from genome assembly GCA_037957365.1 of Torreya grandis. Classification (NCBI taxonomy): domain Eukaryota; kingdom Viridiplantae; phylum Streptophyta; class Pinopsida; order Cupressales; family Taxaceae; genus Torreya; species Torreya grandis. The sequence continues at coordinate 118,013 of JARHVA010001209.1, forward strand.
ATCTGGTTGATCATTATTTTCATCAAGACTTTTTGGTTTAGTGGTAGAGAATTTAAGTAGGTAGTTTGTTGACATCACCATTTATGTATGGATGAATTAGGGGGAGTTGGTCATATGGTTGTGTTCACATTAGTCCTTAGTTTTTATGTGCTAAATTTTAGGTCATGAAACTAAGAATGATAAAATATATTCAAGTGAAAATTTAGGATTCTAGGAAGTTTGACAATGTTTTTCCATACTTATCCAAATTTGCATGAGGCAAGAAAGAGCCAAGTAAGTAGTTCGATCATGGAATATCTCAAACATGTGGAAATTTCAAGAAAATTTTATCATAATTTCACTATATTTTAGGTCATGTGATGAAGTGCATCAAAAAATATGCATGTGTAAATTTGGCCTTTCAAGATAATTCTTGACATAGTTGGGTTTGTGTTAGAATAAATCTAAGTGAGTAAATTAATGGAGTTATATCTCACAAATGAAAATGTTTTAAGAGTTGTTTGAAAAATTATTAGATTATCCTATGTAAGGATATCATATGATCCAAATTTTATATCATGTCTCTCAGCACATCAAAATTTCTTGAGGTCCAAAGTTGGCCTTCCAGGCAGATAGCAATGGTCCCCATACTTAGTCTATTTTTCATGATGTTAAAGATCAGGACCAGATGGAAATATAATGGTTCATGAGAAATCATAAAAATTAATATAATAGTGTGTATTGAGTGAGATAATTTCAAAATTTCTAATGTTTAACACAAATAAAAATTGAGCTACATACAAAAGATCGATGAAGCATGTTTATTCCAAGATGTCAGGATGTAGTGAGATGGTGCCAAGTGTTTGATGTTTAACATTAAGCAGAGATAAAGATTGGGATTATTACAAAGATCAATGGTGATTGGTTATTTTTATTTATAAATATAAATACTATGTATTAAATTTAAGAGGTTAAAGTAATAGTTGTCTAGCATTTTTAAATCAAGGGCAATCTTGAAGAGATCAATAGAGCTTATGTGATCAAGACTGCATGAGATGAGGCCAAACATTTAAGTAGTGGAATATTATGAGTTAAAGTTAGACTAATATTTATGGTGCATTATTTATCTAAGAAACAAGCACATGATATGATAGCATGGTATTCGAGGTTTAACTGTGACTGTTTGAATTCAAATATTTGAATTTAACAAAGGAAAAACTAGTGCTCTGTATTTTGTCCATAAATTTTGATATAATAAAAATTTGAAGGTTATATAATAAAAATATGAAGATTAATCCATTATTCATATATAAATATATATTTAAAGGTATGAAATTATGTACAATCAAAGTTATGAAGTTTCAAGTTTGACTATGTTTTCATATTTGTTTTATGAGTGACCCAAGAAGGATAATTGAGCTTGTGTTGATGTTATTTCAAAGTTTCATGATGACATAGATATTGGAGGGTGTTTTATACTCCATGAAGTTAATCTATATGGATTTTTATGTGTTATCAATCTATCTTGAGTATGAACAAATATTAAAAATTTGACCGTGTGTTCATTTATGGTGTTCTTACAAACAAGGCTAATGTTTGAGTTGATTGAGCTTGCATAGAAGAGTGAAATGATGATTGTGATAATTTAAGGATTTTAAATGGGTCGTGTGGAGTGTAAACATATAATTTAAACTGTTATTATGTTCTTTTTTTATTGAAGATGTTATAAATGGGTGAATATGTCTCCATGAGACCTATAAGGGTGATAAAGGCCTAATTGAAAGGTATAGCTACTTAAGGGTGACCCATGGGTGATATGGAATAATTATGTGGATAGTATTGATCTATGTATCAAGGTGATAAATTAATTAATGGTTAATTCATGATTATTAGCTGACCAAGATGGTGATGATCATGAATGTTGTATAAATAGTAAAACCAAATGTGATGGTTTCTAAACTTGTGAGAGGATTGTGTATGTAAGTGTTATGGAGTGAAGGAGAGGAAGAGTGCCCAATATATGAGTTGATGAGAAGATAAAATTTAATAATGTGTGTATGACCTATGGTTCATGTTTACAATTTCATATTAGTGCTCTTGTAGATTGAGGTTGAGCGAAGAGGTCTATTGTGATCCAAAAGGATGTTTTAGATGCTTTAGAGTGTGTAGAATTGAAGAGATCTAATATACTTTGTATCTCCATCAGATTGGTAGGAAATTAGTTTGTAAGAGATGTTTTTTTCATAGGTTTTATTGTGGTATCTCAAAATCTATGGGGTTTTAGCCTCATGTCAATGTGAAACTTGCTAAAGGTCTAGTTTTTGTGGTAGCTCAACTAGACAAGTGTAATAGCTCCTTATGGGATTATAGTCTCACTAAAATAAGGGATGTTAGTTCCATGACAATTTGTGTTTGTTATAAATTAGTTATTTTTATTATATTTTAGTATTCCAATTGTAGGTTCCAATGGATTTTCTTCCCCAAGAGGGTTTCCCACATATGTCATGTGTTATATGCTCGATCTTGCATTATCTCTCTTATTCATTACTAAGAATTATGTGTATGCTTCATGAATCCTTACAGTAATTGATTAAAATATTAAAGGGTTTGAAATTGAAGTTTTAATAACTAGGCTCACTAATTTTCCCCCACCTCTTAGTGATTTCACCTCTAACAAGACCTATCAAAACCTAGTGTGTAACTTTAGTAATATGGCCATGTCAAATACACCTCTTATTCAGCCATTTCCTTTAATGGGGGTCTTATTTGAGTTGAATAGTTAATAAAATAAAAAAATTAACCCAATTACATAAATAAATTTGGTCAAAAACATGTTCAATACTCCAATCATTGAGGAAGTGTCTTCTACTTATACGTAGAATAATGAGCAAAATATAGTGGAAAATATGCAAGTAACATCCAATTTAGACCAAAGTGGTATTAGTGCACAAAAACATAGTCAAAAACAAAATTTTCCTTTAATTAACACCATGAGTAGTCCAAAAACTCATGGAGTAGGATTATTTACTTCCCAACCTCAGTCAATTACCTCTAATCCTCAACCAATTACTTCATCAAGCTCATAACATCAAGGATTAAGTAATCAACCTATGACCAGTACCATGACACAAAAAAATGTGATGAATCTTAATCCACCCTAAAAATTCATGTGTAATATTCCAAAATAATAGGTACCATTGAACATACCTATAAAATAGAGGCAAAACATATTTCTTCCTCAACATGGATCAACCAACGTTTCACCTCACCAGGTAGCAGCAAACATACCTCTTCAGTTATAGACTAACATGCCAATCTAAAACCAAATTATGTCTAACCAACAACATGTAAATATTATTAATTGATAGATGATAAATTTCTAACATGCATTCACTTCCAAATAGGGATTTGAGAAACCTAAAGGTTATAATGTTCCTCAAGTACCTATTAGGTAATAATTACCTTTCATGTAGAATGTGCCATAATTTTAACAATAGGGTATTGGTTCACAAGTCCATCTCAATCATCTAGGTATGAATATTTAGTATCATGTCTCTATTCAACTTCAACAAGCATAATATAGCTATATTCTTCCATCCCAATGGCATTGCCAATCCTACATACCTAATCCTAACCATAATATCTCACAACCACAAGTGTAATATCAATAATTTTACCTAAATCCATGTATGCATATTCCTAGTTCATTCTATAGCCAATGCAAAATTCCCTAGCAAATGCCTCCTTCATACCATGGTCAAATTAATCCAATTTTGACCACTCAGTCTCCACTTTAATAGGCTAATGATCCCAATAGTTTACTCTCACAATAATTACAATAAATGAAGGATGTAATTACCCTCATGCAATTGGGGAAATAGACCAAAAATTTCAAGTTAGATGATGTTTTTTCTTACCTTTTCAACATGGATTACTTGTAAATACCATTTCCTCTAGGGTATGGTCATTATATTTTCATTTATTTGGTCTAGTCATTTCCTTCTTTCAAGGAACCATTTATTGACCCCTTTTACCAGCCACTCCCTTGAGGGGTCACCCTATAGTTCATACATTGTTTTTGAATTCATAAGCACAAATAAAATTTGTATTCTTTGAGAAGATGTTACTATGCTTATAGCTTTTAATGTCTTCCCAAATAGGGGAAAATTGTAGACACCTAAAAGTGACCACTAATGGATACATACCCAACTTTAGATAAATTCTTAACCACCATTGAATATCTAGCCTAAGAATTTATAAATGTCTCAAATTTGGCTTCATAACATGTAATTAAATCAATTTGGCCCAAAAATTTAATTAAATAGACAAAATGCCCAAATTAAGTAAATCAAAACCTAGAAAATATTCAAAATCCTAAAAGGGATTAATTAACTTGTAAATCTTAATCAAATCCTAATTTTATTCATCCTTAAGAAATTAAATTAATTATCAAAAAGGAAAATTCAAAATCAAAGAATACCCTAGGTTTTCATCATTAGCTTTCGTGAGTTGTCCAAAATCCAAAATATCTCAAAGCACACCTATTCCATGCTAATTATGAGGTTTAGACACCTTTTAACTCTAGTGGGGTTAATTAAGAAAACCTAGGTTAAGATTTAACCCCTTTCAAGACCTTTGATAAAACCTATAAATACAAGCATTTGCCTTTCTATTTGGAGAGCTTAGACATAGTAAAGTTATAATGCAAGATTTAGGGCATGAAGCAAATACATAGTATTATAATGCCAAAATTGAGACAAGCCAAGCCATTTCAAGCCATATCAAATCCAAATATAAGATAACCATGGTACCAAGAGGATATGGAGATAACCAAGCCCCATTGATGAAAAATTCTTGAGTACAATCCAAGCAAGTCAAATGAAGAAACCTATTGAAGCATTCAAAGAATTGGTAAGGAATTATGTGTGTTCTTTCCATTTTTAGTTATGCTTTGTTCATTTGTGTTTCTTCACCATGATCCTACATTTGATCTAGGTAAGATAGTGTTATGGATATTAGTGTGTTTATTTTAATTTTTATTTGATTTAATTTTTAAGATAACATATGATCTAACTACCCTTCTTGGATTCCTTGATCGCAATGTTGAGTGTATAACATGATGGCTCATGGGGAACTAGACTACATAGAGTTTGGTTCTACTTTTAATATTTTCCAAAAGAAAATGGAAGAATCTGAGGTGGTATAATTCATCCTAAATACTCCAACTTGAGTAAATCCCATAGTACCACTAAGGTGTTAGAGACCATGGATTTCCCTAGCCAAGAAGAAATCAATCTAGAGGAGGGTACTAGTGAGATACAAGAATTTCAAAAATTCAAGAGGAACAACTATGCCATCAAGAATAGGTAGAAATAATAACCCCTTACTACCTCAACTATCCCTAATAAAGGTGTAACCCCAGTAGATAAAAATGATAGGAATGATCCCCCACCTCTAGGACCTTAAGAACCTAAGGCACACATATAAACCCCATCAGTCCAAAGTAAAGGGGGTTCTAACTATTATGCATCAAATTTTCACCCTAAAGGAGGTGGAAATAGGTCTAAAGATGAATCCAAATATATAGATTCACCATCATGGCATATAGGCCCCATCCTCCTTCAATTTCATGAAACATGGAAACATATCTCAAGTTATGGGTGACCTATGGGAGAGATGAGTCTCTAGATTAAAGGGCTAGCTCCCTTGATAAATTTGTTTAATATCATCACCTATGCTACTAACTTGTTTGGATGAAAAGGTAGAGAAAAACTTGAAATAAACCTAAAATAATGAGGTGATGAAATAATTTTATCTCCACAATACTACCATGAACTTTCATTATGAAAGGTGATTCATAAAACTAATATAAACATCTAAGGTTTCTCTAACATTAGTGTTTTAACATGGAGGTAAGATGAAATGCATTTCTCAAGGTGGATGAATAATAGGTCTAATTGTAGACACTAGTAATCTTCCTTACACTTAAATACATAAAATAACACTAACTACACTTCATGTGACCTATTAGAGAATAGACTACTTGTATAAAACATGAAAGAGTAAGATGAACACAAGGAGAGATGGTTATCACTTTCCATTCAACTATAAACTACTTCACACACTTAGACAATAAGTTGAGAACTTAAAACTAGATTTAATTGTTTTATTCAAATTAAAAATTAGTACTCAAACTAGTAATAATTCACCATACCATATGTGGATCCATTACAAATCCAAAAGTGGTTTCTTATATAGAGAATTATGAGAGAGACAGAGAGAGAGAGAGAGAGACAGAGAGAGAGAGAGAGAGAGAGAGAGAGAGAGAGAGAGAGAGAGAGAGAGAGAGAGAGAGAGAGAGAGAGAGAGAGAGAGAGAGAGAGAGAGAGAGAGAGAGAGGCTTAGTAGAATAGGATTGACAAGTGTCCTCACGAGTTATAAAAGTAAAAGGATTTATGTAAAATCAAATCCATGTGTCTCACTCCTGAAGATGCTCTAATTCTCCATGTGGTGTAGGAGTTACAACTTGGCTTGACACCTTGACTAACTTCTTGACAATAACCCTTTATTGCATAAGAAGAGTGATAAATAGATTTTTCAATCATGAATATACCATGAATTTATATTAGACAACTTGTTTGACACCTACCATGAATTTATATTAGACAACGTTTTTGACACCTACCATGAATTAATAAATTCCTTTGATCTGACATTTTATCATTCATATGCATAGGTGTCTTGAAACTCTTCATTTCCCATGCCTAACTTGGTCCAAGTGGCCCAAAACTCAAGTTAATATTATTTAATCCACTCTTTCTCCACATATGGTATTAATATATCTTATCATACCTTAAAATAACCATTTTAGTTCCTGGAGCAACTCTTAAGACTCCATTTTTCTCTTGAATCTCCTACTACGTCAATTTTCCTTGTAGCCCTAAAAACCTATAAACCTCCTTGTGTATGGAAATTTACAAATGGTAATAACAAAAAAAGGGAGTATTATATGACACATTATGGCCTTAAATATTCATGTCAAGTTTCATGTCTAGATTCTGAGTAGTTCATTTTTCTACCTTTCTCTCTCTTTAATTAGGCTTATTTGCCTATAACCCTATTTTCATAATCTAAACTTATTAAATTTTTTTTAAATATCCCAAAAGTTTGTGATTATTTCCGTAGGATATCACCAACCTCCATGTCAATTTTGAGGTCTTGAAACCTTATGGAAGTGTGAGAACCATGAAATGACCATGCCTCTTTGTCTCATTTTAGGCCTATTTGAGATTGCCTTGGAAAATGAGCTTTGTTTGAAAACCTAAAAAATATCCTATGAATATTTTTGGGCTTTAATAGTTATAATACATACCAAATTTCCTCCTAAAATTATTTCAATGTTTCCTTTTGCTAAAAAACCCTATAAAACACCTAAAATTTGAAAAATAGGGAATTTATTATAGTCTATACAACTAGAAATAGATAAAACATACGCGTGGATAACCTACTTGGAGTCCTTAACAACATCCAATAGGTTATAGGATAAAAATATGTCATAAATGTGTTTTATAGGTCCATTTTTCTTAAGTAGCCACTATCAAGGTCTTAGGCACATTTCATTCTTAAGGGTTATTCATAAAGAAAAAATCCTCTTTCTCTCTCCTAATGCCATAATATTATTTTTAGGGGATCCATATATCACCTCCAATAACCACTATGTCTCATGAAAATTGTCATGAAATTTTTTAGTGTGAGAAGGTACTCCACAAGTTACAAACAAGCCATTTGAGAGGGGTCAATAGTCTTAACTATTATTTATGTAGGTGATGGAAATAAAAAATCAAATATTGCCTCAATATTGTTATGTATATACCCTAATAATTCCTTATAAAACCACCTAGATCCATACATTTGGTTCATGGTTTTACCAAGAAGGAGAAGACTATTTTGAAGTGTAGGCTCTCATAAGTGGAACTCAAGAAATTATTTACAACCAAAGTTGGCATTTTCTTAATTTGATATATACATGAATGGTATTAAAGAATCTATATTATCATTTTAAAACCTCTCAAATCAATTTAAACCTTCATACCACTCTCATAAACCTTATTTTCATGACTGCTCCTTTGTGGTCTATGCATGACATTAGGCTTCTTAGGCCTAAGCAGGGTCTTAGCAACATTTTACCTTTTGTCATTAGGTTTAAGGGTTATATGAATATCACATTACCGCTATGGAATATATTTAAGATGTATACTTTTTTTAAACTTTATATTTTCAATGTAATGTAGATGACCCTCACTCAACCAAGCAAGTAGGCCTATGTGTGGGCTTAAACTCATTAATCTTGAACAAGACTTGAATTTATTCCCATATTTATTATTAGGTTTGAGGACTATATGAGATGTTTATGACACCATGAAACCATTTTTCCTTCATTAATTTAGACCTCTTGAAATGATTTTCTCTTCTCAAATTAGGCAAATGATCTCATGAAGAGTAGGTAGACCTATAGGTTGTTGATGACTATGTGTATAAGGTTTTGAAACTCAATTTGACCAACCTAATCATGTTATCTCTTAAAATTTACTTATGTATTAAAATTAACCTATTTCCCATGTTTTCTATCTTAGGTAACCTTAGTACTTCTCATACACCTCTTCCCTTCCCTTTAGGATTGAAACCAACCTATCGTCATTATAAATTGTAGGTGCCTAGTAGTGTATCTTGACCACATTCTAGCTGTTTAATACCTCATCTTCATACTAATAAATTTCTCAATGATATTTAACTTGGTTGAATTCCTAATTAGGTTCTAAGTATATTTTCATAAATACTCTACTTCTTCCTTCTTTAGCTTGAATCTAGGTTGATCCTTCAAGTAGGTATGTAGGTGGATTTTAGGGGGGTATGAATACTTGGTCTATAATCTGACCTTTTTCAACCATATCATGATCTTGAAGATGTCCAAACCTCATATAATGTTCATTCTCACTATATTACAAGGTTTTTTTTCTATTTCATGATGTTTTCAACTTTATTTGTCTCCTCAATTCCATACATAGTACTATGTATACATGTTGCGGTTGGGAACATTTTATTTTGGCTATCCCTTGACTTTTTAGGTTACTAAGTGATTACTAGGTTTTGTGAACTTCCTACTTGTAATGTGTGGATTATATTTTTGTTGGTTTTTGTTTAGAAAATAATAAACCTGATCCCACAATGAGGACCTACATGCCTAGGGCCTATAGGTCTCTTTTGATTTCATAGGATACTAAGAGATCTTGATTAATCCTTAGAATATTATAATGTATTACTACTATAAATATTGTCCCATTAACATATCACTCTTTCAATTGCTTATGGTCTTTCTGACAATGCCTCATATCATCTTCAACTCACCTAACAAGTTTGTACATATTATTTACATAGTCAATCAATATATAGGGTCTAGGTGTAGTCATAGAGTTTCTCATGAGCTCATTCATGCCTTAATAAGTATATTCATACTTATACAAGTTTTTTGGGGTAAAATTAATCTCTCTTCATGGCTTATACTTTTTAATTCACCATTATAGCATCTTCAAACTTACTCTATAGTCTGTATAAGCTAGTATATAGAAGAAACACTTATGAATGTCATTAGAGGGTGTAATTTTACTACTATATTCAATTTTTCATGATTAAATTAGTGATTTATTATGTCATAAACCTATACTATGATATATCCTTGATATTTGAGCCCAAAATTTGGCAATCAAACATGTAGTGGATTGTTCAAACATTGATAGTGTTTCTAAATACCAAAAAATTAAGGACTATGAATAATAATCACATATCAAGGGAGTATCCATGAAATAAATTAATTTTATGGATTTTAAATGAGTTATTAATCATTTATAACCTCTAAATATTAAAAATATCTCAGACAAAACAAAACTTGTAGCAGGATTGACTGAAACACCTTATACATCAAGATAATTTTCCTCCAAGTGAAGACACTTCATGGAGAGTAATTATATGGTTAAACCACCATGTAAAAGATATATTTTAACTATTAAAAAAATCCATAAAAAAATTGTTCTTTATCAAATTTTGAAGTGGATAAATAGATGCAAGAATAGACCCTGCTTGGATGGATAGGACATAATGACCCATTGTCACTCTTAATGAATGTTCATAAATAAGCAAACATAAATATGAAAAATAATTCAAATAAACTAAAAATTACTAAGACCCCTAATAATTTCCATATATATATATATATATATATATATATATATATATATATATCCTGGCCATACCATTCTTTTCAAATTTTCCTTTGTGAGCTTGTGAAGGCAATGATGGAGGAGTAAGAGTGACTAAAATTAATATAAATAATCCCAAGTGGCACTTAAAAATAATTTAAAACTTAAATATTATCTTAAAAGGCCATACAAGTTCCCAAAAGTGCCTATAAAGTGTCATTTTACTTAGTTTAGATATTAAATTGTAAATTTTGTTAGTCTCTAACTATACTGAACATTAACTAATCCATTTATGAGATTAGTTACATTTTTAATATTCTTTAAACTTTGTATTTGGATATGGTATATATAACTCCTTCACATGGTCCAAAAGGTGGCCAAAATGTCATTTTTGCATATGAGAGTGAAATAAAAGGTTAGTGCATGATATTATGACCGTAATGACACATAAACAACATTTTATAATGACCTAAAACCATACTAAAAATTTTACCATTTTTGAAAACATCAATACCTTGAAATTCACTCCTAGGACTAGACATATAAACATAATACCAAACTTTGAACAATGCTAGACAAGGACAAATATGACCATATGGAAGTATTTAAGACCATGTAAGACCATGACAAGATTATGACAAGACCATGAAATTTTTTTGACAGCCCTATGTGTATACACATAATATTTTAAAACTTTTATCAATTATTGATGATCTTTATCTTGTATGAACCCATTAAGTCTCAATATCTCTTAGCACACACCTTAATGGGTGCATCGAGAAAGGGGTGGGTAAACCATTTGTGTTTCATAGGATTTTTATCCCTTTTCCACTTGATATCTACACACTTATCTCCTAAAAGTCATTCCCCTAATCTTTACATCCTATTTTCACCTTATTTTAGTCATCTACCACCTTCATTAGCCCTTTTCCTAACCTAAATCCCTTTTTGATAATTTACATGACTATGTCGACCACATTGATCCTGTATTGTTATTAACAAAGATTACAAAGAACTAAGTCAACCATGGCTGACATAGTTCATTATCTAGTATGCTTTTTTATCAATTATAATACTAGGTTGATTGGGTTGACCTTGTTGATTGAAACTTGTAGAAGAGTTTAGGGTTATATATTCCTATATAAACACATTAATTTTTCCATTTCTATAAGAAGAGAAGTAAGATACATTTTTCATCTTCTTATCCACCACTCTACTTGAAGATCAAGCTTAAGGTTCCATACATTATTTAGAGATACAAATTTTATCTTATAGATAAGTGTTTTGGATGCATTGATAGGTTGTGTAGTATAGAGCTGATTTTTCCTTATCATCCTTTCATACCACAATAACCTCATGAAAATCACCTTGGCTAAGGGAGTTATTGAGGCTCGGTTGATTCATCTTCAAAAGTAAGCATTATTAACTTTGTTCCTCCTTTGTAATAGTAGATAGATATGCATTTGCACTTCTCTTTAATTTATTAAGATTATGTATACATTGACATTGTAATATTAGAGTATATGTATTATATGCATGTTTAATTTTATTATTTATTACCCCCACTTTGTGCCATAAGATTTGGTCAACACTAGATTAGATTTTTCTTTACTTTTTATTAGTATAGTGAATATGAAAACATAGGACCTAGTTAGGGTTACTAAATAGTTTTACTTGAATATAGGCTTTATAACCCTCCCTAGTGATATTATTGTGGTAAGAGATCCCTTGGATATGTCTAACAGATCCATATTGGTCATAACCCTAATTATCTATTGTATCCCCAATCATAAGTATGAGTAGGATCTATCTTCTCCAAGCTAGGATTGATTGTAGAATCTATTGCATTTCCCATAGCATACACTATGAAGTTTCAACCTAGAGGGGGTAACCAATTTTGACTTGAGGTCAAAATTTGGTTATTTACAAGGGTATCATGCCTGTAATTCTAATGGATCAATGGATTTATCCTCTCATTGGGAAATGGAGTTACTGTTATGCTAAAATGTAAAACTAACATTCCTTTTAAAGACTTCAAACTCATACTAAACACATAATAAAAATCAAACACACACTATACCAAAGACATTTAGGGAAACCACACATAAAAGACTCAAAACAACACATCTAACCTACTATGTACATACCTCAAAACATGTTTGAGGTGATGAAATAATTATTCTTGATTAAATTAAGATCAAAAATAATATTCCTTGAGTCATAGTTTCTCCATGAGAATAATTCACTATATGATGGATGTTTTTCAAATAAAATCTACTTATGAAGGTGATTAAAGGACTTACCACTCATGGGACCTCTACTAGCTACAAATGAATCACTTAAAACTCCATTGAATGGTATTCTTAGCTCCTCTTCAAGTTTGCTTGACATTGTAGCTTGCTTGATCTTATTCATGTTCATTTTACTCTTTTTAATCTGCTTCATATGAGTCATGAAATATTTCTCAATCTAACCTTCATTTATTCCATAATGTGTTTGATGTCTAGGACCATCATACTTGCCTTCTTATTGTCCTATCATGTCTACAAGTGACTCAATATCAGATTGAGGCCTAGGTTGATCTTCAACCACATAAACTTCTACTTTTGTCTTTTTGCATTCCTCTAAGACTATATCCATCTTGATAGTGACTTGACACTCCTCTTCATATTTATAGGTCCACCAAGACTGTACTATCAAATTAATGTTCTTTAGTAAGGATATGTTAGTCAATTATTTAAATTCTTAAACTATGGTATGAAACTAATACCATAGATCATAAAAATCTTCATGTCTATTACACTCATCAATATGTTGATTTTGGGTAGGTATAATTGTGCCATCTTCCTCATTATCATGCTTTATCACACTTGGAGACTCATCATCAGCATCCATATGAAGAAAATAGTTACCGCATGCATCTTGTGTAAGGGAATAATCAAGACATACCTCAAAAAAATCATCATCCTCTTCATGAATGATATATGTACCAAGATATATCTCTTCAATATTATTATATGGATTAAATCCATGTTGATTATCTCCCCACTCATCATGGTATAGGTCAACTCTATCATCAAGAGGTTTTAAAGGTTCTTGATTACTAGGATAATTTCCTTCATCATTGATGTTGAGGTTAATATTTTTAGTATTAGTAAAGTATTTATCTTTTATATAAACTTTATCACCGTACCTAGTTCTAAATTCCATGTAGGAACAATTTGAAGTCAAATAACCTCTAATCCTAGCAGTGAAGTCCCTTGACAAGCAAAGGGCAAAGTGGGGTGGAAAATTTACAACCACCACATCTTGGGAGATGGGGAATTTAAGACGAACATGTAACATGAGTTTAAAACCTTTTATAATTCCAAAAATATTAAAAAATTATCCATCTAACTATAACACACCCTTTAAGTGTGGTTCATACTTCAACTTTAGCTTGTTTGCCACTTGTTTAGGTATGACTGATGTACTTGTTCCACTATCAATCAAGAAATTATGTACCAATGAGTCTCTAATGATTATGGAGAAGTATAATGGAGGAGGTTTGTCTTTATTTTAAAATTTTATTGGTTTTCCATCTTTGGTATTCACTTCATTGGTTAAAACTACCTCTCTTTCACTAGGCTACCTAGACAATGCATTAAGCTTGGAGAGCTCATTTTGGAGCAAGTCTCTTTGACTAGGTATGGATAATTTTTCCCACATTGGTATGATTACATTAATATTAATCATTTTCTCCATAATATTCATTATATAACTACCAAATTTCTCATTCAATTTAGAGGCCAAACCACTACCACTAGCTTGTTAAACTTGATGTGTAGGATAGGGCATAAAAGGAGATCTAACATTCTAAGTTTTATGATTTACCAGAGCCATGAGAGATATATTTTTCATACCTAATCTTTGAGGTACTTGAGATCTCAAATTTGGACCACTACTTACTCCTTGGACTTCTTTACTACCTTCTTATTTGACCTTATGTTTATAACTATGGAGCTTGAAACAATGTTGATATTGCCTTGGTAATTGAATGCACATGAGTCTTTTTTATAGTAATTAATTAATGAAACACATAATTAAGTACCTCCTCTAATGTTCTCTCCTTCACTAGGCATCTTTTATTGAGTCATATAAGGCATTATTCCTCATTAATCCATATAGGATTGATTGAAGGCACCATTTGTGTAATTGGAAGAGTCGTGAGGTTGGTCCCATTAAGGTTGATCTCCATTGACTTGTACAAGGTTATTTTGAATAGTTAAAAATGATTTATAAGTGTAAGGAACATTCTAATTTTTCCTATTGTGTTGGCTCACTTGAGCTAGCTACTCTTACCTATGATATTGACCTTGAAAAAGTTATCTAGGAGCTTGGTAAGAATGGTATGGATGTAAAGGGACTTGAATAAACGTAAATTGCTATTGTATTTGTATCCTCTTAAGATATTTAACCTATTCTCTAATATCCTTAATCACATCCTCTTCATTTTTCTTGCTTTATTAATTAGGGGAAGCTTCTTTGTGCTTGGGTGTAGAAATGGGAACAATAGTAGGAATATAATATTGCACATTAAGAAACATAGTCATGGGAGGTATAATGTCTATCTTTCCATATTTAATAAGGTAATTCTCAACCCTTATGAAAATATCATAAGCATCAGGTAAAGTATCCCCTCCCATAGATTGAATCATCTTAGAGATATGAAAATTGAAATCCTTGAGATAGTAAAGGAAAACATGAGGGGTAGTAGGCCTTACCAAGAGTGGGATCCAATCCCAAGTCTTTTGGAACCTTGTTTTTAAGTATTTAATGGCCTCATGAGGTGATATTTATATTGTTGCTAGCTGTTCGATCAAAGATAAGTGATCAAACTTGTCTTTAAACCTCCTAATCAAATAATCACCCAACTCATCCCATGTAGTGATATAGTTAGGAGATAAAGTTCCATATGAATTAAGTGTATTTAATTTGAAATATAAAAACAAAAACTTAATGGAAACTTCTTCTTCAGTGATGTTATGAATGTTACAAAAATTGGCAATGTTTTTTATGTGCTCAATAGGATTAGTAGTAGGTTCTCCCATATATGAAGGCATATTTTTGAGGGATGACATAGGGATGTAATTGTAGTGATAAAGAGATAAATAAATATGTCCCTTGATGTAAAAAAAATTAATATTTATAGACATGTTATGAACCTTAGGATAACTTGGGTAATATGGAATAAAGAAGGGTAAGTGATTAACCAAAGACTTTTTTGAGTATGGATGAGTTTTAGAAAATCTCCTTGATCTAAGAGAATAGCAAGGTGGATCTGAAAAATACAATGGAATATCTTTTTTATATGATATTGTGTCTAACTTAGGCATTAAAATGATGAAATAGACTACAAACAAGAGCCAATGAGTGCTAAAGTCACCAAAATCTGAATGAAGAAAGCCTTATAACTTGAAATTTTCCAAGGTTAGAATTCACATTTAACAAATTCTTAGGAAATGTGTCCTAATGGGCATTATAAAACTATTATTCATCAAATTTTCACCCTAAAGGATGTGTATTATAGCCTCCTTAAATTTTATGAAACATTGAAACATCTCTCAAGTTGTGGGTGACGTATGGGAGAGATGAGTCTCTATATTGAAGGGCTAACTCCCTTGATATATCTATTTAAGATCATCACCAATGATACTAACTCATTGGGATGAAAATAGAGAGAAAAAAATGAAATAAACCTAACATAATTAGGTGATTCACTGATTTTAACTCCATAATAATACCATAATATTTCACTGTGAAAGGTGATTTATAAAATTGATCTCAACAACCAAGGTTTCTCTAAATAAGTATTTCAACAAGGAGGTAAGATGAAATGAAGTTATAAATGTGTATTAATAATAGGTTTTATTTTAGACACTATTACTTTTGCATACAATAAAAATAAGTACACTTCATCTGACCTATTAGAGAGTAGACTACTTGCACAAAACATGAAAGAGTAAGATGAACACAAGGAGAGATGGATATCACTTGCGATTCAACTATGAACTAATTCACACACTTATAAAATAATTTGAGAACTCAAAAACATATTTAAATATTTTATTCAAAGGCAAAATTATTACTCAAACTAGTAGGGCTTTTCCATACCAAATGTAGATCGATTACAAAGCTAAAAGTGGCTACTGATATAGAGAATTATGAAGAGAGAAAGAGAGATGGGTGTAGTAGAAGAGGATTTAAAAGTTTCCTAATGAGTTAAAACAATAAATAGAGTTATTTAATATTCAAAAATAGAATTTCAAAAACATGTATCTCACTCCTAAAGATGCTCCAATCGTCCATGTGATATAGGAGTTAGAACTCAACTTCACACCTTGACTAACTTCTTTAAAATTATTCTTCTTTGCATAAAGATTGAAAAATGGATTATTAAATCACAATTTTTTCATGAAATGATCTCATACAAATTATTTTACACCTATCATGCATTAATAAACTCATATGATATAATATTCCATCATTCATATTCATAGGTGTCTTGAAACTCTTCATTTCCCATACCTAGCTTGGTCCAAGTGGCCCAAAACTCATGCTCATATTATTAAAGTCACTCTTTATACATTTATGGTATTAAAATATATTATAAAACCTGAAACAAACCATGTTTTTTTCTTAGATAAATTCCTAAGACTCCTTTCTGTTCCTCAAGATCTCATTAGGCCTATTTTTCGTATAGCCCTAAAAACCTATAAACCTCCTTATGTATGAAAATGTATATAAGATAATGAATAATAAATGGAATATTAAAGGACCCATTATGTAATTACATATTTTTATGAAGTTTTATATCTAAATTATGTGTGAAATCCCAATTTTCTACCCTTTTCTCTCTTTAATTAGGCCTCTTTGCCTAAATCCCTATTTTCCTACTCCAAACTTCTCCCACACATTTTAAATATAAAAAAATTATGTTATTCAATTTAAATAGTATATAAATAAACTCCATGTCAATTTTGAGGTCTTGAGACCCTGTGGAAGTGTGAGAACCATGAAATGACCTTGCATTTGAGTCTCATTTTAGGCCTGTTTGAGGCTGCCTTAGAAAATGAGCTTTTTTTGACCACTTGTGAATATTTTTGGGATTTAATAAGTATAATACATCCAAAATTTCCTCCTATAATTATTTTAAAGTTTACCTTTGCTCAAAACCCTTTTAAAAGACAAAAAAAATATGTGAAATAGGGCATTCATTATAGTATGTACAACTAAAAGTATGTAAAAAGTACATCTAGATAACCTAATTTGAGTCCTAAATTTTTTTGATAGTTTATATTAGTAAAATATGTCATTAAATTTGCTTTATAGGTCCATTTATCTTGCCTGGTCACTACCAAGGTTTTAGGAGGGTTTTAGGCATGTTTTGTTCTTAAAGATTATTCATAAAGAATAGATCCTCTTTCTCTCTCCTAATGCCACAAGATTATTTTAATGGGAAAATTATATCAACTCCAATTACCAATGGGTCCCATATAAATCCTCATGAAATTTATGAGTGTGAGATGGTACTCTTTGGGTTGTAAATAAGCCATTTAAGAGGGGTCTACAGTCTTAGCTATTGTTCATGTAGGTACTATACCTAAACCATCAAATGATGCCTCAAAAATTTTGTGTAGAGACTTTGATACTTATCAAATAAACTAGCTCCATAAATTTTCTTCATGGTTTCACCAAGTAGGAGAAGATTATTTTTAAGTGTAGGCTTGTATAAGAGGAACTCAAGAAAATATTTAGCACCAAAGTTGGCATTGTATTGTTTTTATATTTACATAAATTCTCATGGAGACTCTAAAATTTCATTTTTATCCTATAAAATCCACTAAAACCTTAATACCACTCTAATGAACCTTATTTTTTATGGCTACTCATTTATGGTCTATGCATGGCATTAGGCTTGTTAGGCCTGAGCAAGGTGTTATCAACATTTTATCTAATGTCATTAGTTCTAAGGGTTATATAAATATTAACATATCACTATGGAATATATTAAAGAGTTATGATTTCCCTATAATTTCTCATTTCAATGCGAGGTAGATGGACCTCATCCAGCTAGGCAAGGAGGCCTATGTGTAGGCTTAAACTCAATCGACTTGAATAGGAATTAAACTTCTTCCCAAATCTATTATTAGGTATAAGGATTGGATGAGATGTATATGACACCATGAAACCATTTTAAAGTTTATTTCATTCCTTTATACCTCATCAAAGGTTTTTCTCTTATCAAATTAGGCAAAAGATCTCATGAAGAGTAGGCATACTTGTTGGTTGTTGTTGAATATGTGTAGAAGGTTTTGAAATTCAATTTGACTAGCCTCATCATGTTATCTCTCAACATTTAATTTTATCTTAAAAGGACCTTTTTGATCATTTTTTTAAATCTTAGGTAACCTCTATGCCTTTCATATAACTCTTCCCTTCCCTTTAGGTCTGAAACTAGCATATCCTCATTATAGCTTATAGGTGCCTATTAGGGTATCTTGACTGCATTCTTTGTGTTTAACACATCATCTTCATACCAATAACTTTATCAATTCTCTTAAACTTTTTTTAAGTCATAATTAGGTTTTAACCATCTTTTCATATATACTCTACTCCTTCCTTCTTTACCTTCAATCTAGGTTGATCCTTCAAGTAGGCATATAGGTTGCTTTTAGGGGGGTCTAAATACTTGGTCTAGAAGCTAACCTTTATCTCCTTTGTCATGATATTTAATATGTATAAACCTCATAGAATTTTAATTTTCATTGTCTTAAAAGGTTTATCTACCATTTCATGAAATTTTTAACTTTCTTATCTCCCTAATTCCATACATAGTATCATGTATACATGTTAGGCTTAAGAACTCTAACTTTTGACTATCGCTTCACTTTTCAGGTGACCAAGTGCTTACTAGGTTTTGTTAACTTATTTCCTAAAATGTATGGAGTGTCCTTGTGATGCTTCTTATTTGTAAAATAATAAACCTAATCCCATAATGAGGACCTATAGGCCTATGGCATGTAGGTCTCTTTTGCTTTCATAGGCTACTACGAGAGCTTGGTGAATCCTTAAACTCTTATAACATATTACCAATATCAATCTTGTCCCATTATATTTTCACTCTTTTAATGCCTTACGAACTTTCTAACAATGCCTCATATCATCTTCAACTCACCTAATAGTTCTGTACAGACTGTATACATAGTCAATTAATATGTAGGGTCTATGTGTAGCCTTAGAGTCTCTCATGAGCTCATTCATGCCTTAAGAAGCCTTTTAAAACATATATAAGTGTTTAGGGGTCAAATCCATTTATATGCATGTCTTATACTTTTTGATCCACCATTATAGCATCTTAAAACTACCTCTATAGTCCATATAGGCTATTATATAGAAGAAACACTTATGAATCTCATTGTAGGGTGTACTTGGAAAATAATCTTTATTTTCTCATAATTTTAGTATTGAAATTTTATCTTAGAAAATTATGATATGAAATATCATTGATATTTGATCCTAAATTTGGTAACCAAACATGCAGTAGATTGTTTAAACATTGATAGTGTTTCCAAAGACCAAGTACTTGAAGATTATGAGAAATAATAACATATCAGGGAATTAGACATAAAATACATGAATTTGAGGTATCTTCTATGAGTTATGAATCATTTAGAACCTCTAAAGATGATAATATCTCAGACAAAACAAATCTTACAACATGATTGACTAAAACACCATGAACATCAAGACACTTTTCCTCCAAGTGAAGACACTTCATAGAGATGAATTATCTAGTGAGACCATCATGGAAAGGATATCCTTGACCTATAAAATCATACATCCAAACCATTATTATCTATCTAATTATGAAGTGGAGAAACAAATGCAAGACCAGACCCTAGTTAAATGGATAATACATAGTGACTTACTGTCACTCTTATCAAATGTTCACAAATAAGGGGCCATAAATATGTAAAATAATGCCACTAATTTCAATATTACTAAGGCCCCTAATAATTTTCAAATTTTCATCTCCTAAATCTCTCTCTCTCTTGTCCATACCATTCACTTAAAATTTGCCTTTTTGAGCTTTTGAAAGCATCAATGGAGGAGAAAGAGTGTTTGGATAATTTGTTTAACATAAAAATTGTTTTAAAACCTAAAAATTATCTAAAAAATACAAAGGGACACTTACAAACTATTTCCAATTTAAATCTAATCTTTTAGGCCATACAAGTGCCCAAAAGTGCTTGTAAAGTGTCATTTTGCTTAGTCTATGTATTTAACTATAGATTTTGTTAGTCTCTGACTATCCATGAAAATTATCTAACCCATTTATGACATCATATATATTGATAATCTTATTTAAATATTTTTATTTGAATATGGTATGTATAACTCCTCCACATGGGCCAAAAGGTGGCCAAAATGTCATTTTTGCATATTAGAGCCAAATAAAAGGTTAATAAATAATATTATGATATTAATGACACCTAAATTAACTTTTATAATAACCTTAAACCATACTAAACATTTTATCATGTTTTAAAACATCAAGACCTTGAAATTGACCTCTAGGACTAGACAAGTGAAAATAAGACCAAACTTTGGATAATGTTAGACAAGGACAAATATGACCATATGGAGCTATTTAAGACCATTTAATACCATGAAAATATTATGATAATAGCATGAAAAGTTTTTGACAACCTTATGAAGTTTTAACCTAGAGGGGGTGACTAATTTTGACATGAGGGCAAAGTTTAGTCAACAATAAAATAGTGGAAGATATGAAAAAGAGAAAGGCCAACATTACCCTTCATGAGATTGCTTAAATCACAAAGTAATGGGATCTCTGACTAAAGTCCTTGAATCAAAATATAACCCCATAGATATATATAAAACCAAGGGTATCACACACCAATGTGTTCATTCACAAAAATAAGATGGAGGTGCTCCTTTTCCTCTTAACCATCCAATTATCTGGAAAAAATATACATAACTTCTTAGTACATTCAAAATCCTCAACCAATGTGATTCCAATACGCATATGTGATAATATCAGGTTATTCCCCATAAATTTAGACAATGTAGTGGTCCATATATACATGTTATAAGTAAAATTGATAGGTGAACTTATCAATTTCCACATCTAATTGGATTCTTATCCTAGGATTCAAAACTTCATATATATTCAAGTAGTGGATATCCCCAAATCTTATGACATACTCCTTAATAAACATTGGTCTAAATCTATGAATGGGTATATTACTACATATTTCTCCCATATGTGGTTGTTGTGGAGAAGAGTAGCCAACCAAATATGGGTAGATATATAACCTTACATGAAAAACATGATAACCAAATACAACACCATTAATGAGAAGGTGAACCTGGTTTACTCAGACCTAGGCATATACACACTGAGCACAAGTCCACCCAAAGATCAAACCACTCATATCACATACCTATTTGGCCTATGGTTTCTTTATATATATGGATTCCATTCCAAACAAGGTAGTGGGGATGGTGTTGTTCTTATAGATCCCCTAGGGAGAAAAAAATAGCATCATATAGGTTATATTTTACCTACACAAAAAACTTCATAGAGTATAAATATCTTTTCCTAAGATTATAATTTACATTAAAATATAAGGAAAATGAGTAAATCTAAGATGGTGGTCAACTAGATTAAGACTAAATTTTAATGTAAGCTATCATACCTCAATAGTATAAGCATAGGTATTGAGACCTAATTGAGATGTTTAATGTATTTAATATCATCCCTACCCTCTAGGAGGAAAACCAAATAGCTAACTCACTAGGATCTATGGAAATAAAACTAACTCCCTTGGATGACACTAAGTTAAAATATTTCTCTATGTAACTTAGGTATTAGAGAATGACCAACAAATCATCTAACTTATCAACAATAAAGATATATTCAATACCCAAGTTATATATGAGAAAGATAGAGACAACCTTAGGCATGAGATGAATAAAGATGGGATCCTAAATATTCATGGGAACTAAATCTTGAAGAGTATGATCTCATTAGAGAGACCATTTTATGATTTATACCCCACCTTCCAAGTAAAAAATCCCAAGTTTGAGGATTTAAAGTGTCAACTCATCAACCTCAAATTGATATAAAATCCCCAAATAGTTAATATGGGTACTAACTAAACTAACCATGAATTGGAATAGTTACAAATGTTATTATTTAAATATAAAGTCATGATTACCTAAGACTATGGGGACCTTAAGGTAATTGACCTATGAGTAATCACTCATACTATGCCCTTATAACCTATTCAAAAACCCTTTAGGTAAAGATAGAGGCCAGTAAACCCAATCTTAGAGCCCATGATACATAAGGAAATTCATAAGATAATTTATATAAGGATAATTTTATTGATACACCACTCCACCTAGGTGGCCAACATGGTCCCTATGTGAAATAATAATGGAGAAATCCACATTTTTGTGGAATTCTAAAACTTGAATCAAGCCTCAGATAAAAAACAAATTACCTATTACACTCCCTCTATGAGGTGATCTAAATGGTGAGTGTATCTCAATTGATGTCCTTTTTGGATGGTTTCTGCAGATATAACTAGGTCTTGGGTAACCTCTAATATAGGAATAATATTACTTTCACCACCAAGTAGGGCACATTTTCTTATAAAGGAATGCTATTCAGGTTGATCAATGTTGGTGTCACTTTCCAAAGGGAAATGTTATTCACTTTTGAAGGATTGATAGGTAAATGTATAATAATTTATATTGATGACTTAAATGTGTTTTCAAATTATAGGCTGGATCATGTGTGCCACTTATAAATGGTATATAAAAGATGAAGGTATGGAATTACCATAAATCCAAGTAATAGCATGTTTCATGTCATCTAAGGTTAACTTATTAGTCACATTATCATGAAATAAAGTATTACTATTGACCATGAAAGGGTGGGTGTATTTACCAAACTGCCTTTACCTAACAGTAAGAAGGAATTGAAATCTTTCTTTGGGAAAATCAAATTTGTGCATAAATTTATTTCCATATTTTTTGGAATAGTAAAACCTTTAAATGTAATATTAAAATAGGATGTAAAATTGGAATGGCATATAAATCAAAGAAAGCTTTTTGGGATATTAAATATGCTATTATGCAAGCCCCAATCATCATCAACCTGAACTATATATAGTATTTTTATATCTACCCCTTCTCTTCAAAGCACACCATTGTCACTTGACTCACCTAAATATTATAGAGAAAAGATCACCTCATTGCTGTTATGATCACTAATCTTAAGGATGTCAATCTCATATATTCTACCCTAGATAAAAACTCTTATTCCTTGGTCAAGGTAGTGAAGAAATTAAGACATTACATCCTCCAGAATAAAATACATGAAATTTTCCTAGACTTGACTATAAAATACAAGTTTAAGTAGAATGAGCTAGGAAAAATAAGAGGTTGATGGATGATAAGGTTATAAGAGTATGACTTGGACATCAAGCTAGATATAATAACCAAAAAGTGGTATTTGAGTGATAAGAGTGATACTTGAGACTACATATTCCTAAATTATCTCTAGACCTATCCTAGAGACTATTATCACACTTTTCCAAACTTTATGTAGGCCACAAGTGTCATTAGTTAGCTCAAATACAATCCCAGACCCTCATTTATTGATCGTAGCCCTTCTTGCCTAATTTTTTACCAGCTAGACATTAGCACCACATTAAGGACACTAGATCCACATGGCACTAGTTTCCCCAAAATGGCACCTATGTCATTTACCCTAGATTCCCCAAATAAATATATTTTCAAAAGTAAAACCCTCTTAAGGTTGGATTAAACATAATTTATTATCTACACAAGCAACAAAACACTATAAATGCATGACTTTTATCCCTATATCCACTAGATTGATATAAGATGCAAAATACCTATCCAAACACAAAATAATTTGATTAAAATCAAGGTTATTAATCGCCATTCTACCCTACTTCTGCATACTACCATGTACAACCCTAAGCTCAGATTTTCTAAATTTCCAATCTCAAACACATAATCATAATTTAACAACCTATAGTGATAGGTGTAATAATGTTATTAGCAAACATAACCCACAATCATAATTTAAAAAACTTTAGTGATAGCTACATTTCTTGTGCCTATTTACTTAAATTTAAATGTACAATCTCTTATTCATGAAGTTCAAACTCTATAGTATAAGGTGTTACATCTTGACAAGGGAGTCACTACACCATAACATGCTTAGATTTCTAATATTCTCTTATATACACCTTTGGCACATGACACAAAAGTAACTCCCTTATCATCTAGATTTGTGGAAACCAAGTTTACATTATACCATGGCAAGGGTGACCTAGATTACCATATTTGATATTTTCACATAGCATGTTTGGAATACATTTCCAATTATTATCTTCTCACAAAGTTGTTTTTATGTAGTTTAAAGTATTATTCCCTATAATAGTTTTATGACTTATTTAATTAATCTATCACATCAATAAATCCTTTGGTAGATTTGTTTTAAGCATACTTATCTATAAATATCAATGATAAGATCTCATATGCCCAAGTTGCACAATTGAAACAAAAGTCAAATGAACATATTACATAATACATTTTATGATGTAAGACTATATTATCTAAATTTAATATCCCTATGGTAGACAAAGAGCTTCAATATATATTCAAATATAGTCTTTTACCACTAGTACATGAAGCTATATTATTTAAGAAGTTTCCAACATTCATATATTTGTGCCACATTATAAAAGAAATAATGGCCAAACTTATATCAATAGGTAAAGTAAAATATACCAATGGATCAAAATCAACTATTAAGAGTTTAAATAAGCCTCCATATAATGTAAGGGCCACTAAAAAAAATGATGATCAAAATGCCATAGTTAACATAGCTTTATATCCATCTCCTCACTTGGTTTTATAGGCTTTTCCATGCAGAGTCTTCACCAACCTTCGAGAGTCATCAACATGGGTTTTAAAGTATCTCTTAGAATACAATGTCATATTTCTCCCTCTCATTAAAGAGGTTGATAAGACATAACCTCTTCAAAGAGTTATGATTATAATGCATTATATGAGTATCACATGGAACCATGCCATACAAAAAATAGATACATAAGCCTAAAATAAAAGATGCAATATTTAATTGAGGCTAACATTATTGATGTGGGCACATCCATAGAGGCACAAAAAATACAAAAAATAGAAGATAAGGCATTAAAAATATTCTCGGATCTATTTCCAAAGTACATGATAAATGAGGTAGGGATCATTTCATATATTAGGCACATCCACCACTAGCTTCATATGATACTATTATAGAGGAAACACACCCATTATAGAATATAATTGGCATGTACCACAGTATAGCTCTAACTATACCACTCATCACCTTCTCATACTAAGAAATTATTGTTGATGATATAAATTTACAAGCACTTTTTGTATAATCATACATAGATCATCATCCTATTAAGAGTGTTATTGTTGACAATGGGTCAAGAATCAACATGTGCACAATGATACTTTTAAAACATATAGGGTATTTAAAATAGGATATATTCCCCATAGACATAGTTATTAGTGGTTTTAATGCTCATGTTTAGATCTCCTTCAAGGAGATTATACTTATATTATAGGTTAGACCAACACATATAGTGTATACAATATAAAATACAACTAATCTTTTTATTAATCCTATATTGAAGAAGATAAATACTACTTACACTTTTGTTTGTTGATACATTATATATTCAGGATCACGACTAAGCTAGATAGGCTAGACCTAACCAAGGGATATCTTACCAAAATAAAATCACTAGAGAGGGTTCTAAAGCCTCTAGTCAATAAACACTATGCAATAACCTTAGCTAGGTCCTATGTTTTTATATTAATTGAGTATACACAAATCAAATTAAAATCTAATCTAGTTCTCACCAAAGATTATCACACAAAGTGGGGGTAATAAAGATAATAATTAAACATTCATTTAATATCTATACTCAAGTTAATGTATAACAAATCCTAAAGCATGGGAGATAAGTAAAAATGGTAATATATATACTTTAACAAAGGAAGAACAAAGTTAGTAATACTTACCTTTGAAGATGAACCTATCGACCTTAAATATATCCCTTGGCCAATCTTGTTCACAAGAGGTTTTTGTGTTATGTAAGGACAACAAGGATAATTTAGCTCTAGTATACATAACTTATTTATGTATCCAAAAGACTTCTCCACAAGACAAGATTTGTATCTCTAAAGAAAGTATTAAAAATTTAATTAATGTTCATGAAGAATAATGGTGGATAATTAGATGTGAAATATAATATTCTTCTTCTTGTCTTCTCTATTTAAATGAGGGAAATGGATGTGTATATATAGATGAATCTAACCCTAAAACTTTTTGAAATTTTATTTGATAGAGTCAGTCCTATTTGACTCTATATCATTAATTAATAAAAACAAGTTAGGTCCTGATTTAGGTTGGCTAAATCTAACCTAAACATGTAATGTGAAAATATTAATAAGTATATATGCTTGGCCTAGGTCAATAGTGTACAATAAATGTCAAAAAAGGGTTTTAGGATTAGAAAGGGGCTAATTAAGGTAGTGAATTACTTGGAGGAGTGTGTAAGAAAGGTGTTAAAGATTAGGTAAGTATATAGGATAAGGTTATGCAAATAGGAAGTGGGGGTATAAGGGAAAAAAATCCTACAAAGGACCAATGGTCTGACTACCCCTTTCCTCTTGTACCCTCTAAGGCACTGAGAGAGATTGAGACTTGATAGGTTCCTACAAGATAAAAATCATTATTAATTAATGGATTTCAAAAATATTATGTGTATACATATTCCCCACTTGAATCTCATCACATTTCATGTAGGTGTAATGAGGGATGGTGCTTTGAGATAAGAATGCAACAATACACAACACTAAAGCTGAATAAATTGTAGTAAGAAGAAAATAAGATAAATGAAAGGACATAATTGAAAAACACATACCTTTAATTACCTTAGTGTCATAGATAATAAATGAAGTTAAATAAATGTAAAGGTGTCCAATATACGTAATATTAGGCAAACCTATATAAATTAATGAAAAAGAGAGAAAAATCATTTTTTTTACAAAATATGCATGCAATATGTGACGAGATTCTCTACAATGTCAAGATTTCATAACATCTTATAGCTCATAAAAAGAGCTAGTAAAAATAAATATATGGTTTTAAAATGGAATCTAGTTGTAAATATTTGATAGGTAAATTATTTTGAATAGTAAATATAAATATGGTGAAAAATAATTCATTTGTTACTTTTACTATTCTAAGAAAACATTGCACTAAGAGACCCAATTTGAGCTTAGAGAGTGACCATGGTGAGGAGATGACAACTATGACATGGACGATGAATAACATCCATAGCTAGTGTAACATAGGTAAGGGAATCATGAATTTAAATTTTTTGAATAATTTTATTTGAAATTGAGATAAACATATAAAATTAAATGGTAGGAAAAATCTAGACACCAAAACTAACCCTAAGATTTTTTTTAGTAAATTAGGGGTAGAATAGGGTAATAGGTAGGAAAATATCAAAGTAATAAATGCCTAAGAAATTTATGGTAAATGGTAAAAAAGTCACCATAGATAAAGAACAAATTTTACCCTATCGACTCAGTTCATAAGGTGAGAGAGAAATAGAGGGCCAACTACATAGAAGTGGGTTGACATAGTATTATTGAAGGTGGTTGAATGCATAGAAGTTAGCTGACATAGTATGAAATAGGAAGATGGATGACATAGTACCCTCTACCCAATTTAATTGGTAATATATGGTTAATATAATTTGATTAAGGGGGCCAACTGCATACCAAAGGACCAATGGAGTATGCTAAAGTTGGGAAAGGGCCAATTTAGTATCAAAATAGGTTGATATAGTTTGAAATAAAATGAATGACTATCTACCATTAGGTTGATGTAGTATAATAATAATGTAATAGGGTTGATTTAGTATCAACTGGGATAATAGTGTATTAAAATAGAAATACTATAAAAATAAATCAAACACGCTGATGACATAGTTAAGTTGTAAATTTTTGAGAATGTTTGAGAATGTATTTTAGATATTATGACATTGATATATAATACATCCTTTCTTGTTTGATATTTTACATAGACATTGGAGACTTTGGAACCTTTTGGATGTATCATGGCTTTCATATCTATTGGAGTGATTAGCAGATGTGGATAGGGATCGATTGGTCACTTGGGGATTCAGTGGAATTACGAAGATGAGATGGATCCCCCTGAGTGTTGATCTCATTATCATGTTCCTAGGATCATGGGATCAATTGATCAACACTTTCTAATGAGAGGTGAAGGAGGACACCATTGATGTGGCTATCACTTTAGAGAATGTCCATACATTACTTGGACTTATAATAGGTAGGATGTTGGCAATTACTAATACACCAAAGTTAGAGGATGAGAGAAGAGCCTTAGCTTAGTGGGATATATGCTCAGAAAGGATCTACCTTAGGTTTTGTGTGAGCTTGTTCAATGTTTATCTTATGGCCATTATATAAGTCTAGAAGGGATGATATCACTTATGATAACTTGAGTGTTGTGTTACAAGTTAAATGATAAGGTACCATTATATGTGATAGCTTTGTAACAATCAATTTTTGATCAGGGAGCATTATGTGATTTTGGTTTTACAATTTGGGTCTAGCTTAGGTATGATATGTATTGGAAGTTTTCTAGGGGAAAAAAGATGATGGGATCAGTGATAATTTTGAGTGAATGGATATATGATAAGTTTTCTATGTATTGACCAGTTAGGTTTCCCTATGAGGTCAATGATAGGTTACCTCATATTTTATGATAGAGGTAGGACCATGTAGTCCAAGTCATGCCCCATGTGATAATATTACATAATATCACATAAGGGTAGATATTATGGTAGTCATACACTCATATAACTTCTATATGGTTTAATTGAGCTACCACTACTATAGTTCTAGCACATGTGTAGATCATGGGACACTACACATCATGGGTGAGCCTCATATAATGGATCACATACATAGATAACTAAGAATTCATCATTTAGTGGTTCTTATAGTAATACCTACTTATTGGGCACGACATGATAAAGAGAAAATAGGGAGAGGAGGTACAGGGGAACCTATGGAGAAAAAAATGATCAGGCCTTCATGGGATAGACCATGGGTTGGTTGAGCATGTTAGCCAGAGGTAGTGGGTCTAAGAAGATATGGTATGGATGTGGGTGTGAGGGAGGAGGGAACACATCAAGATCCATATTAAAGGTGAAAATTTTGACCATGAGCTCATTGAATATTGAAACACTAGCAATGTGAGGAGACATATGTGCTAGCAATCAAACAGGGAGATATGATAATGGCCAAAGTATAATTGGTCCATAGAGAGACAATTAAGGATAGTAACATGATTATATAGGGTGGTAACTCTTAAATTTGAATTTGTGTGGAGGAATATGATTGAAGAGTTTATTGATAGGAAAATAGACAGTGAGACTGTGATCAGTGATACCATCACTAGTGATAAATATTTTATGTTTTAGATATAAAACACTAATTACATTATTGATTATGATAGATATATGATTTGATATGGACACACACACACACACACACACACACACACACACACACACAAATAGATATATGCAATATGATGCCTATCTAGTTTTTGTTTTTGTAGATCCTATGATAGAGGAGATCAGATGGGGAGCCCTAGTTATGGTTACACATCATGATATTTTGGATGGGATGTTGTCACCATATGACTACCACATTGAATGATCCTTTGGTTTCCTTTGCCTCAGCCTAGGTGGGATGTTTTAAACTAGTGGGAGATGTCATGACATAACTACAAACTATATGCAATCAGAAATGCATCATGTCTATAAATCAATCCTAGCTCAAAAAAGATAGAGCATACCTATACTTTTGATTGGGAATTAATTTTTTAATTAGGACAATGACCAATATGGGGATTTGATAAACTTGATTATGGGATAAATTGTAATAATACACCATGTTAGGAAGGGTTTCAAATGTTACAGTCTAACATAATCATGCAACAACCCTAAAAGAGTCCTAGGTTTAATGTTCACTCTATAACTAATAAAAATAAAGTAAATTCAATCTAGTACACAATAAAGAGGGGTTAGTATATCAATAAATACATTAATAAGAGACTCTAAAATAATTAATTATGATTAAGACACTAATACATGGAATATGAAGAGTAATATTATATGAGCCAATACTTATGCTACTTTTATCTACTAAAGAGAGGAGAACAAAGTTAGAATATACTTACCTAAATGTGAACCCATCAAGAATAAATATCTACCTTGGCTAAAGGGTATTTGTAAGAGTTTTTTGTGGTTTTTAAGGATAACTAAGAAAGGCTAAAGCATCCAAGACTTGTCCACAAGAATAGACTATCCAAGTAGAAACCCTAAGGTAAGACTCCTCAAGTAGAATGGTAGAAGAGTAGATTATAAATAAGTATGAGTGAATAATAACTATTCATTAAATATTAAAATAATGATGAAATGATCTTGTATTCATAGGTGTACCTTACCCTAAATCCTTCTAAATATTTTAGTTGTACAAGGTCGACCCAATCGACCCTGTATGCTTTCAAGATATGAATCACTAGGTCCCAAACTAGGTTAGCTAAAGGATTGACAAGACTCAAAGTGAAAAATTCCATAACTAGTATAGTATCAACCTAGTTGATCCTATAAAATAATCATAGGCTACAAAATATACAGGGTTGACCCAGTCAACTTAGTAATTTAACTTGCAAAAGGGGATCAAGGTGAGGAAAATAAGGATGGAAAGAAGAAAAAGACTAAAGGAGTGTGAAAGGGATTAGTAATAGCTTAGGGAATGGTTTTAATATTTTTTTGGATTGGAAATAATGTGGCAAATAAGGGACAATAATTATACAAATAACCAAAGGTTTGGCCACCCCTTTCCTGGTACACCCCTTAAGGTATGCACTTAGAGAGATTGAGTCTCAATGGGTTCTTACAAGATGTAAAGCATCAATAATTGATAAAAGGATAAAAATATTATGTGTATAAATATGCCCCACTTTAATCTCATCACATGTCAGTAAGGTGCAATAGGGGATGGTACTTTAATAAATAACATAAGGACACATAATGTTGATTTAAAAAAAAATTATAGTATTTTAAAGCATGAAATAATTGAAAGTAAATGACTAAAAGGTAAATAACTAAAAATGATTGAAAAGTAAATTTAATGTGTACCTTGACTTACCTTTATCACTATATGATTTTCTATTATTGTGTTAGGTTTGATTGTGTAGGGCATAGAGACTGCTTTCAACAAACCCAAGAATACAAAACTAAAGAGCAAAAAAAAACACAAGAAAATTGAAGATAGCTAGTGCTATGAGGATGGGATGCACTTGGGAAATTTGGAAATTTGGGGTGACAAGTGTTATGTTATACCAAATGAACCAAGTCAAATAATAAGATTAAATTAGGTAACCAAAAAGCCAAGGCTACTAAAGACTACAAAAATCAAACAAGTTATCCTTAAGTAAGAAAGGCAAACTCACCAAGTCAAACCAAGGATACATGTCAAATATGATGTTAATTAGACATAAAATAAATGGTAAAATAAGAAACAAAATGGGAAAACAACATTGATGAGTGAGCAGTAACAATCCTTATCTCACTTAACAATGGAAAAAAGTGCATAAAAAGGGAAAATGGCATTATCAAGTGAGAAGTAACATGCTAACTTCACTCAATAATGGAAAAAGGGTAATAACTCAGGTGTTCATAATAATAGGATAGTAAAACAAATGATAAATGGTAAAAATTAAAGTAAGAAAAGTCTATAAATGTAAAATCATTGTGAAAAAGAAAGAAGTAATCCATAGTTACTCAAACTTGTTGTTTAACTCTAAGGATAGATAAAAATGAAACAAAGTAATGCTAACATATTTTTAAGATGTCAAGAAGAATGAATTAAATATGGTAAAATATATTTGAAATCATAATTTGTATATCAATGGGGGAAATGAAATGGGTGGAGGGGAGAATGAAGGAAAAACTAAGGTAGAGGAACTCTTTATTGAAGTCAATACACTCAAATTAGGTTTGTCAAAACAAGAGGACTTTAGACCATAAGGACTCTGAAGAAATTATCTTATCTACACAATGATTAGGTTAACAAATTATGTATATATATCATCCCATGAAGACTATATGTATTAAAATTAAAATGGACCCACCTTCCCATAACGTGTTTCCCATTCCTTAGGACCCCTTATAGAGTCATTGATCTATTGCAAAGATTGGGTACTTGTGTGAGAAAGTAGGTAGCACCATAGAGTTTTTTGAATTCCCCTATTCCAATATATTGGCATACCACACCCCAAAGGACATAAGATCTATGTGAGGCCAACTATGGATTTTGAGCTTTGATTAAATATAGGAGATGTGCATATAATCATGTATTTTGCTATGATGCTAACTTTTGAGATTTGTATGTTGCCTTTTATATATCATTTCCTTTTGATTCAAATGATTTAGATTTTAACTTTATTGATGGATTTTTTTATTCTTCCTCTATATGGATTTGGAAAACCAAATAGGGGTGCTAAATATGACTTTCATTTGAATACTTGGGAAAAGGTTTCTAAGAGAGAGAACTTCAAAGAGTATGGGGTCTAAGACTCTCATAAATCTAGCTAAAATAAAAGTACTATCTTGACTTTGACTTTGTTTTATCCAATGTGGAGTGAAATAAATGGGAAATAAAGATAAGTGACATATGCAACACTTTGAATTACTTCAAATTGCAAAACATGTGACAAAGGGAAAAAAGGGATACAATGATAGTAAAGTGTGATTCATTATCATAGGAATGAGGGAAATGGAGGAAAACACGCTAACATAGATTGTTGTGAAAATTCCATCTAGAAAAAGAAGAAAAAGCTAAATTTTGAGAACAAGGATGTATAAATATGAAAAGATGGTAATTTTATGAGGAGGGTCAGGTCCTATCTACATTCTTACACTGCAACTTCATAAAAGACAAACCACAAGGGTGATAATAAACAAGTGAAAGATAAAGTGAGATAAGATTAAAGATGGTAATTTTTGTGAGGAATGTCAGTTCCTATCTATAGTCTTATGAAGTAACTCACAAAATAAAAACTCAAGGGGTGTCAATAGATAAAATACAAGAAGATAAAGAAGATGATGGTACATCAAGAAACTAATAGACCAAAAGGGAAGACTAAAGGTTTGTGAAAGAAAGGAAATTATTGTAGAGGGAGAGACCCTTATAAGTAGCCTACAAAAAGTGTTAGATATATTTATATATAAATCATGAAAAATAAGGAAATGTTTTAGGAAAAGTAATTTTTGAGAAATTACGCATTGGTACAATCTTTGAAAATATGGACTTCATTGGTATGAAGGTGGTATGTGCTTGGACCAATAATATATTTGAATAAATATGTGACCCACCATTTTTGGGTGTATTTACCTTCTTTATCATGGGTGTAGTCTAATTTAAGGACAATATCACCAACATTAAATGTGTAAACTTTAACACATTTGTTATGTTGTCTGGCAATGTGAGCCTAAAAGATGACATTCATCAAGAAGATCAAGGGCATGAGGATTAGTTTCACATAATTATTCATCATGAATAACACCATGAAGAGATTTATGAAGAGATGGGAGCTCAACTTATAAAGGAAGAATGGACTCAAAACCATAGACTAGAGAGAATGGTGTTTCCCTAGTGACAGTGCGTATGCTAGTCTAATAGGTCTAAAGTGTAGGGTAAATATGAAGATGTCAATCCATGTAGGTTTCATAGATTATATTTTGGACAATTTTATTTATGATTTTATTATTGACCTTAGCTTGGCCATTGCATTTTGGATGATAAGGCATGGAAAATTGGTGATTGATCTTGAATTTATTGTAAAGTTATCTAACATGTTTGTTTTTAAAGTTACCACCATTGTCTAAAATGATGGTATGGGGAAAACCAAAGTATAAAATAATTTGATTAATAATAAATTTAGAAATGTAAGGACTAATTAAATTAACAATGGGTATCAATTTTACCCACTTTTTAAAATATTTGGTAGTAGTGAGAATAAATGCATGCCCATCTTAGGAGTAAGGTAGTTTACTGATGAGATTGAATCCTATGTGGAAAATGGCCAATGATATTTAATAGTGTAAAGCTAAAATTGATGTTAATGTATTACATCAACATGAATCTAACAAG
Organism: Torreya grandis; assembly: GCA_037957365.1. Lineage (NCBI taxonomy): Eukaryota > Viridiplantae > Streptophyta > Pinopsida > Cupressales > Taxaceae > Torreya > Torreya grandis. The sequence goes on from JARHVA010001209.1 coordinate 152,701, forward strand.
GATTACACTTTTTAGCATATTAAATTGCATTCTTTTCAAGAGTAGTCCAAAATTAACCCATACATAGCCATTTACAGGCTGAAGCATGTCTGCTATAGTGGCCACCACAAATTCCCCCATGTTTTTGTTCAATAAGATGAGGGACCTTATATTTCATAACACATTGGAGTAAGGTACCTTTATAATTGTTATAATAAAGGATGTTGTGTCAAAATACATACTTGAAAGCTTGTTTATGAATGTGTGTCTTTTCATGAGAGTCTAAATTAGGAGGATAAGTTTGATGTTGTAGGAATTGAATGATGTCTTGGTACCATGGGATTTTTCAAATAGTAATATCCTCAATGTGAAAAATAATAAAATCTAATGGTCGAGTAGAGGATAGATATTTTATTATTTAAATAAGAAAAGTAGCATTAAAAAGGACTTGGTGTAGATGAAAGAGAGAGGATGAAGAGGCAAGAGAATCAACAATGGAATTTTAATCTCTAATAATAGGCTCAATAGTGAAAGAGATGAAATCCTTAGTGAAAGTGGTTGTAATTTAATTATAGGTGATGAGGTTATCACTTTTACATTGACAATCACCACTAACTTGATGATAAATAATCTGAGAGTTGCTTAAAGCATGAAGATATTGAATTTCTAAGTCAAGAGAAACTCACATGCCTAAGATAAGAGATTCATACTTGGCCATATTGTTAGTGACATCAAAGATTAATCTAAAAGCTAAAGGAATGATATTTATACAAGAGGGATTATGAGAATGTAACCTTCCCTAGCTCCTTGAGGACATTTGGCACCATCAAAGTGAAGGGTCTAAGTATCTTCATCCAAGTAGACATTAATTTCAAGAAGCTCCTTGATAACTAGTTTTGGTGTAGTAGTATCAGAGGGAGTAGAGGGTTCATCAAAATTATTGGCTTCAAGATCAATGGTAAATCTATCAAAATAATTTTTAAGATAAATATCTTGAATAAGAACTTCTATGTAAAGGATATTGTTATTTGGAAGATTATCTTAAAGAGAAAAAGTATCTAGTATGGGAACTGTAGCAAGTTGATTAGCTATGATTTGCCCTTTAATATATTTTTGAGTGATGATGCAAAGATCAAATTTAATAAGGAATACAATCCATTTACCAATTCTATCTCTATGAATAAATGCTTTGGAGAAGAAATGATGAAGGGGGTTAGAATGAACAATTACATAAGTAGTTTGGTAAAGTATATAATGGCAAAGATTTTTAGCTATGAAATAGATGGCAAGGAAATCATGCTCAATTTTGGTATAACATGTTTCATAAGTAATGAGGCCTCAGGTAATGTAGTAGATAACATACTCTCTTCTTGTATCATCTTATTGGGCAAGCATTACCCTAACTAAAATAGGTGTGTAATAAGTATATAGAATCAAAGGTTTATCATTGGAAGGAGGATGAAGTGTAGGTGGATGAAGCAATGACTCTTTCATATTATCAAAGGATTTTTGACATGGATCCATCCATTATAAAGTAGTACCTTTATTGTGAAGGGAATCTATGGAGTGAATTTGATATTCCATTTCAAGGATGAATCATCTAATTACCCTAAGTATTCCTAAATAAGTATGAATGTTAGGAATAGAAAAGGAATGGGCATGTTGATGATAGCACTAATTTTGGCAAGGTCAACATTGATGATGTGGAGAGAGATTAAGAACCCTAAAAAATTTCTAGATGTGACTCCAAAGACACTTTTGTAAGGACTAAGTCTAACTTTTTTTTAAGGAGATGGTCAAAGATGATAGCAAGATTAGAAATATGATTCTTATGATGTTTAGATTTAGCAATGAGATCATCCACATAATTTTTAACAATTTTGTGAATGAGATCATCAAAGATGTGAGTCATCACTCATTGGTAAGTGGCTCTAGCATTTTTGAGGCTGAAAGACATTTTGACATTGTAATAGGTGCCCCATTCCATGGTAAAAGTAGTCTTATGTTGGTCCTTAGGGGATATATGAATCTGATTATATCCCAAGAAGACATCCATAAGAGATAACATTTCATAACCAACAGTGGAATCAACAATGGAATCTAATGAAGGTAAAGGGAATTTATCCTTGGGATAAGAAATATTAATATTTTAGAAATCAATGAAAATATGAATGATCATAGTGAACTAATTTTCAATGGGAACAACGTTGGAAACCCATTCAGAATAATCCACTCATTTAATAATTTTAGCATTGAGTAGTTTGATGATTTATTTATAATATAAAGTGGAAACTTTAGGTGGAAAATTTCTTTATTTTTGATGTATAGGATTGGCATCAAGATAACTAATAATGGTATGTACAACAATTCTATCATCAATGCTAGGCATGTACTCATAGGGCCAATGAAGGCTTCTTAATACTTGTCAAAGAATAAGCTAAAATTATCATGTTCAGTAGGTGAGAGTTTATGAGAGATAGTAATTGGTCAAGGACAAGATGGAATACCATATTTGATGTGAGTGGTTTCCTTAATAAGCATGGAATTTCCATCTTAAACGTGGTATAGTGCAATAGGTGGGGAATAAATTATATTTGTTTTAGGATCAATACTAGAAATAGAGTTGTTTAATCAAGGAGTTTTAATCTTAAAATTTCCATGTTTATGATGTTTCCAAGGAAGTTGAGGCTCTCAAGCATAAAGTAAATAAAGGATAGCTTCATCACTAGGTAAGGTAAGAAGAGGACCATACTACTTGACATCTACTTTAAGATCTAGAATTTGATTGCCATGGTGATCATACTCAGAATGTATCTAGTGAACATTGGTTGCCTTGGTATCTAGTGTGATTTCAAGAGTAGAAGAAGTAGAAGATATTGAAATATTATTGGGTTCAATTATGGGAGAAGGATTAGATGTAATGATTGGATCGATAGGTGGTAATGGATATGTAAAATTTCTAAAGGTTTAAAAGGTATAATTTTTTGTACCACCCAAGGAGTATCGATGAGAGGAGGATGGGAAAGAGGCACATGACCCTCAAGATATAAAGTATTATCCATAGAAATGGTATGAACATCCTAATTAAAAGCATGAATTGGGGATAAGGTTTTATGATAATGCTAGACATCCAAGTCTCTAGATTGAGATTAGGCCATTATATAGTTATCATCATATGTTGGAGAAATTATACAAGCTTGAGAATTAGGGGGTGTTTTAGAAGGTGAAATCCTAATATTATTTAATGTATGAGGAGACACAATGAGAGTATATTGAAATAATTTGTCCACTCTAAAATCATTACAAATGAAGGCATCTTTAGGTAAATAAATCAAGATTCATGTTGATGAATGTAGGTAAAGGAACATGATTGATTTTAGGAATGGTAGGAATATGATATTGTGATTTAGGATTAAGAAGTTGGATACTCCCTAGGTTAGGATCAACTTCATGCTTATATCATTTTTCATTATGTAATAATTTAATACATTGACTACCAAAAGAAGAAATGGCCCATATTTGATGGGTCCATAGATGACCAAGGAGTATGTTATAAGATAAAGGAAGATCAATTACCATAATCTTGGTTTGAATAGTCTCAGTTCCAATGGTTAATGAAAGACAAATACAACTTAGTGGTTTTTTATTAGTCTTATCAAAACCATGACAAGTAAGATAGGTTTCCTTGAGATGATCCTTGTTATAACAGAGTTGTTGAATGAGCCATAGAGTTGTTACATTAATACCAAAACCTTCATAAATTATAAATTTATAGATAAGAGTGGAATTAATGGTTATTTTGATGAAAAGTGGTGCATCATTGGCACAAAAAATAATTTCATCATTTATCATGTCCTCTTTAAGGAATTCAATATAAAGCTTGGAAGAAAGACACATAGTTTTGATGGTATTTACATTGGTAGGTTGAGATTTAATAGAAGGTTTTTATTCATATATGGAAGATAAATCTTAAATTTATTTAAGTTGTTGCATAAGGAATTTATGATGGTAGGGTGAAGTGTGAACCAACTCCATAAGTGGAATTTTACAAGGCATAGAGTTTAGTTCTTCAAGAAAGTTCCAATGAGATTTAGAATAACTAGCATGAGGTTTAGGAGGTAAATTAGACTTTGGAGGAATAGTTGAAGTTGGAGGATCAGAAGGAGGAGATGGTTCCTATTTGGCTTCTAAATTAACATTAGTAGTGATAGTATATTTAAGAATTTTTTCCTCCAAAGATGGCTTTTTAGGCTTGGTAATATGATCCTTATGAGCCAGTTTATGATGATAATTGACCTTAGAAGTATTGACATATTGAATTTTTTTTAAATATTGGTCATAATTGGTGTTAATGGAACAAAAATATTTGATATGTGATTGATTATTATAAGAATATTTTTAGTTATTTGAGGTATAATCTTTAGAAGTTTGTCAATTTTGAAAATCAATGGTGTATTCTTGATGATGAAGATTGATCATAACTTCATGATTGAATGAATCACCAAGCATATAAGAGACATTAAATTTAGTGATCCCTCTAAAATATTCATGATAATTCCCAATGTCAATATAGAACCAACAAAATAGACTAGGGTCATACCACTTAGGGGAAGCATTGGGATAGATGAAATATTTTGAGGGTGATAAAAATTATTTCATTTGCTAAACCAAAAGAGGTATATAAGAAGGTGAAGGAGCATTGGTTTTGGTATCTCATAGTTTGGTTTGTGTAGTATTAATATTGATAGCATTACATTTTTGGAAAGATCCCTTAAAATGTTTAGGAGTAGGTTTGAATTGCTTCATAAAAAAGTCTTGACATTTAGCTTGATCAAGAGCTTCATTAAGCATTTGGGGAGCAAAGGTTCAAACCTTATATTGAAGAGTGGGAGTTAAAATAGTGGTAATGAGTTTAAATAAGTTATCATCAGTCATGTTATGGTTAGATTTATGAGCCACTGATATCCATATTTTGATAAAGTCATGAGATGATTCAGTGAGAGATTTCTTAGCATTGATGAAGTGGAGATGAAGTGGATAAGACAATTTTTAGGAAGATCATTGTGTTGAAACTCTTTAACCAAAGGTTGACCAAAACTTCAATTTTTCAAATATAATGTTGGGGAAGTTGACTAGACAATTATAATACATCACCAATTAAGGTTTTCACTAAGATTTTAGTTATGACAAAGGTACTAGTTTGGATCCACTCCTTGTAAAGGTTTCCAAAGGCTTTGAGAAATGAGGTAGGGTCTTTAGTCCCATCATATTTGATAGTTGGAGATATGTCACCAATATAAATGGATACAATAAATGGAGATAAAGGTTTATTTTGAATAATTTTAAGCATATTTTTATTCATTATGGGTTGAGGAATAACATTTCTTGAGGTATCCTAATGATGTGGAGTAATGAAATTGGGATTATCTTGAGAATGCATAGTTAGAGGTTGATTAAAAGATTGATTAAATATTGTTGAAGTTGCATCATTTGGTTGGTGTTATAATTTAGCATTAAATTCATTAGTTTTATAACATGGGATAAAATTTGATTTTTATCAGGAGGTGGGTTGCTATTGGTAGGATCACCCCCCAAGTTAGTATTAGGGGAGGATTACTAGTTAGATTATTAAGTAAACATGTATTAATTACTCCCACATTAGTGTAAATATTTTAAAGATGAGAAGTTTCATGGTAAGTAAATAAAGTATTAGATCCATAAAATTTATCTTGAGGTGTTATTTTCACCATATTTTAGTTCATGGATGAAGGATGAGAAGAGGTGCCCCAAGAGTGATAGTGCTCTTGGGAGGAGAAGAGAGGGAGAAATAAGCATCCCATATAGTATCTAAATTGGTTTAAGATATCAAAGAATATTATGATAGGAGACTTCATTATGACTAAAGAGAGATGAATAGAATGAAAAGAAGGAGAAATAGAGAATTATATTGATAAATAAGGAAGGAAGAAAGTAGTGTAGGGTTGACTGGGTCAACCTAGCACAAAAAACAAGGTCTATAAATAGTATAAGGTCAACTAGGTTGATCTAGTATAGTGAACAAAAATTGGAAAAAGAGGAAACATGGTTTATAAACTATACAAGGTTGATCAATCAATCCATTACAGTGAATAGAGGTTGAAAATGATACATGGTCAACTGGGTCAACCTAGTATAGAAAGGAAAAAAATAGTCAATTGGATTAACCTTGACCAATCAAATTCAAGAACACAAAACAAAACCTTGTACCAATGCTGGTTAATGTAAGTTTTTGTAATATAGAATACAATTAATCAAAGAGAAATCAATTAGCTTATAAAGTAAAGAGTTAACTAATTGGTCGACTTAAATGTTAATTAGAATATTAAGATATGATTTTAAATGTGATGGGAAGTTGGATATAAGCAAGGAACTAAAATGATAATCTAAGGATGGTTTTAGATAGTTTGGGATAAAAGAGATGGTAGTGGAAATGATACAAGATTCGTATTGGGGCCTACCCCCTCACTTCACACACCTCAATGATAAGGGTGCTAGGTGCTTAGCCAAAATATACCATTAACCATACTTTATACTTGACTAGAGTATCAAGTTGACTTCCCCCTAAGTGATGAAATCTAAGTAGGTTGGCCTTGGGTAGAAAAATGGTAAAATGCTTATTTATAGTATGTGATTTGGTCATGCATGCATAAAATATAAAATAGTGAAAGTAAAAGATTAATTAAAAACCACCTACTTAATTTGTGATCTATTCTATGCATGCAGACAATAAGAAATGAAAGTGTGAAATAATTACTAGTATGTAAGGTTAATTACAACTTAAAAACAAGGTATAATGTTGATATAGTCAAAAATGTATGCACAAAATATAGAATAGGGTCGACAGGGTCAAACTTATAATGCAAAAGCAAGGTATGAAAATGAACAATGTTGATAGAGTCAACTTAGTTATCCAGACATCACAAAGAACATAGAAATGGGTCAGTAGGGTCAATCCAATTGACTATGTAAGGGTAGTTTTGAAGACTACAAACTATGAAAGGAAAGACTATAAATAAAGAGACAAAGAGATATAAAGAGACCTTGGTGGACCAAAGATACAGATAATTGAGATTGTTGTTTAAGAACCTTGATATATGCTTGAAAATTTAACTAATTAGGTCGACTGGGTCGATCAAGCTTTAAAAAAACTTGCTTCTAAGTGCCCAAAATGTATAAGATTGACTGGATCAACTATTATGTTAAACCTAATGTCTAAAAAAGTATAGGGTTGACTAGGTTGACTTAGTAGTCTAGATTGGATGTATGGAAAGCTAAAAAATTATTTTGGGTTGACTGGGTTGATCTAGTAACTTGTAATTGAGAACCTATGCACAAATGATAGATATTGGGTTGGTAGCATTAATCTAGTATGGAAAATATATGATAAAAATAATGATGAAAGAATGAAATAAATTAAATAAGATGAGAAAATCCTATAAGGGTTAATTCATATTAGATTTACTAGAATGTATGTAATCAAAAATGCATCATCTCTATAAATCAATCCTAGCTTAGAGAAGATAGAGCATACCTACATTTCCAATTGGGAATACATTTGTTAAGTAGGTGCATGACCAATATGGGGATCCACTAGACCTGATTAGTGGATCACTTGTCATAATACACCATGTTAGGAAGGGTTCCAAATCTTATAGTCTAACATAATCACACAAAAACCCTAAAAGAGTCATAGGTTTAATGTTCACTCTATATCTAATAACAAGAAAGTAAATTTAATCTAGTGTACACCAAAGATTGTGGCATAACAAAGAGGGGTTAGTAAATCAATAAAAACATGTATAAGAGAATCTAAATTAATCTAGGTATGAGTAAGACCCTAATACATGGACTATGAAGAGTAATATTATTCAAGCCAATACTTATGTTACTTATATCTACTAAAGAGAGGAAAACAAAGTTACAATATACATACCTAAATTTCAAATGATTGAAACTCAATCTCTCCCTTATAAAAAGTGGATTTAAAAGAGTTTTTTTGGTTTTTAAGGATAACTAATAAAGGCTAAAGCATCCAAGACTTATCCACAAGACTAGATTTTCCATGTAGAAACCCTAAGCTAAGACTCCTCAAGTAGAATGGTGGAAGAGTAGATTGTAAAGAAGTGAAAGTGAATAATAAATATTGATTACATATTGAAATAGTGATGAAATGATCTTATATTTATAGGTATATCTCACCCTAAATCCTTCTAAATATGTTGGTTGTATGAGGCCAACCTAGTCAACCTTATATGTTTTTGGGAGATAAATCACTAGGTCCTAAGCTAGGTTGACTAAAGGGCTGACAAAACTCAAAGTGAAAAATACCCTAAATAGTATATGGTTGAAATAGTTGACCCTATATATTAATTAGAGGCTAAAAATTGTATGGGGGCAACCCTGCCGACCTAGTATAGTCAACTAGAAAAAGGGGATGAAAAGACAAAAATGTCTAGAGGAGTGTGAAAAGGAGGAGCAATATATTAGGTAATGGTTTTAATATATATATGGTTTGGAAATAATTTGGCAAAAAGGGACAATAATATTGATAAATACTAAAGGTCTACACACCCCTTTCTCGATGCACTGCTTAAGGCATGCACTTAAAGTGATTGAGTCTCGATGGGTTCCTGCAATACGTGAAGCATCATTATTTGATAAAAGGTTGAAAATATTATGTATACATAAATTAATAGTGATGGGTTACAACTACTGGCAGGGATTGGAAATGGAGAGGCTCAAGCCTGGTAGGCCATAACATAGGAGTGAGATACACACATGGTGACTACTATATAGCTTAGATAGGTATATGCCTAGGTGGCCAATCTATAGGTATAATTTGATAGTTTTATATCTTTGAATACCTACTTACATCACACTATTTATAAGGGTTAGTTAAAAGTATCCATGGATAGCATGGTGAGGCCATAGGATATACATGATGGAGAAAAACCTTAGATCTATAGATATTGTATTTTGTGTTTTGTATTATATTTATATATATATATATATATATATACATATATGTGTGTGTGTGTGTGTGTGTGTGTGTGTGTGTGTGTGTGTGTGTGTGTGTGTGTGTGTGTGTGTGTGTGTGTATGTGTGTGTGTATATATATATATATATATGTATATGTATATGTATGTATGTATGCATATGTATATGTGTGTGTGTGTGTGTGTATATATATATATATATACATATATGTTGATGTTGATAGTTTCATTTATCTCATGAGTTTTACTTGGATTTGGATGTGGATGCATGGATATATTTCCTTTTTAGCACATGTATTTAAATTTTATTATATATGCTATGGGGAATATGGGATGTGTGTTTCCTTTTCTAGAATTATGTGATACACATGCATGTTTAAAAATAAGAAGGCAAAAATATTTTTAAAAGTATAATTAATCAAAAAAAATGTAATAAACACTATATCATGATGGCAAATGTGTAAAGATAAAAGATGAATAAATATAATGAACCAAAGATGGTAAAAGGGGGAATAAATGTTTTCAAACCATGAAAACATTTTCACCAAATTAAAACAAAAAAAATCACACTATATCACATTTAGAAGTATGAAAATATTTTAATAAAATGGAAGGTACATGAAAAACCAATGGTATAAAAATAAAACAATTAAGTCAATCAATCATACTAATTCAAGCTATGAAGTATAAAAATAAAGACAAAATTGTAAAATTAAATTAAATTAATTACACTAATTAAATCTAAGAAGTGTGAAAAATTTAATAAAATGGTTGTAAGCATACACACAATCATAAAATAAGAAGATAAAAGTGAAAGACTTATAAAGTAAACATAAAACATACTGAATCAAGATGGGAAGTACATCAGTGACATGCAAATCATAATTGACCACTACTTATCTCAAATTTTATGCATGTAATTTTATTTTTACTTGGTTATATTAGGAACTAGGTATTAAAATATTTTATGAGGAGGGCCTAGTCCTATCCATGGTCTTACACTATAAATCACAAAGGGAAAAACAATGAGGTGGAATAAACAACTATGGAAATTATTTTAAAAATGTTTTTAATGTGGTAATTTATGAGGAAGATCTGGTCCTATCCATGGTCTTACACTAAAACTCACAAGGGGAACACCAATGAGGTGAATGGTAATAAGGAAATTTTTTATTATGGTAATTTTTTAGGAGAGCCTAGTCCTATCAATGGTCTTATACTACAAATCATAAAGGGAAACAATAGGGTAAATGATTAATTAACAAAACAATATTTATCAAGGGGAAATATTAGTAATGTTGTAATGAAAGAGGGAATGTGAAAAACATGGCATAGGTGTCTATGAAAAAACCTTAGGAAATATGAGGCATACTAGGTACAAAGGAGATACACTAAGAGTCTAGTGACTATCAAAATTCAAAGGATACCTACTCATAATAATCATAAAGTTTTATAGGCAAATAGGTGAGATACTAATACCAACTCATGTTATTTATATTAATAAGAAAATTAAAATGGACCTACCTTCACACAACATGTTCCTCATTCCTTAGAACCTCATATAGAGTCATCGGTCTACTACAAAGATTGGGTACTTGTGTCATAAAGTAGGTAGCACTAAAATAATTTTTTATTCTCCTATCCCAATCTACTAGCCTAACACTCCCCAATGGACCTCAACTCTATCATGAGGTGAGCTATAGATTTTGAGATACAATTGGAACTAGGAGATGCTCTATGAATCACATATTTTATTGTGATTTGAATTTTGAATTGTATGTTACCTTTTGTATCATTGCCTTTTATTTAAATTATTTGCCTTTTAATTTTTAATTTTTTATGGCTTTTATGATTCTTCCTCCATAAAAATCTATAATAACCAACATGAGTGGTAGAATTGATACACATGAATGAAATTTATACTTTGGTTAAAGGAAGTTAAATATCTAAAGATATGACTGACTAAACACTCAGGCTTACCTATGAGTTAGTATGTAATCTCAAGTTTCAACTGTATGTATGATTAAAATGTGAAATGAATAAAAGGTAATAAAGGGAGATAAAAATTAGATAGGTAAATAGAATTATAATGAGTCATATTGTTTTACTAATTGATAATATGGTAGAGAAAGATTACTAAGAGGATGAAGGTTTCTACAACCAAGTCACAGTAATAATTATCTAAGTTTTAATTAGAATAAGGAAGTAAATAATAATTTTAAATGAAAAATAATCCATGAAATAAGTGAACTCATTAATATAAATTTGAAACCATGGAAAGAATGATAAGAAGCCATAAGATACGAGGAAAGTCAATGAAACCATATAAAACACTTAAAGCATAATATAAATATCCATGTAAATAGATAGTTGAAACCAAAATTGACACATATTAAAGTGTATAATATATGTTAAATTAGATCAAAAATCCAATCCAAAACCATAATGAAGAATAGTGTGAAATAATGCCATGTCATGTTCACAAATATTAATAAATTTGCCCACAAATATTATCCATGACATCTGAAACATCTCTATGAATCTGGATCCTAAATACAACTAAAATATATCAATCCCCATGGAAGTTTGTACAAATACTTCTATTTGAATCTCATCAACGTAAAATTTAGGTGTAGCTTAAGGATCATTCTCATGATGGATCTCATGAATATGATACTCAAGGAGAAGAATGGTTGCCTAAATAGGAATGTTATATGTGGGATGATAAGGTGGCACCATCAATGGAGAAGAATGAGTCATGAGTGGAGAAGGAGGTATGATCAGTGAATAAGGAGGATCGTTATTACATGGGTGACCTATTGAAAGAGGAATATCTAATGTAGGTATCAACTAAAGGTGACCACAAAGGTGATACTAGAGAATATGGAAATGATTGGTATGATAGGTATTGCACTGGTGCCAAAGATAATATACCTCTCCATATTTATTGATAAACTTAGGTAAAAAATTAGGAGGAGGTGTAGCCTTATATTTAAACTAAGTGATGGTGGGATGTGATGTGTCAATATATTACCAAAGATTTTGGTAATGACTAGAAGAATGATTATATGTCCCATAGAAGTAACATATATGTTTTTAGTAGACTTTGGGGAACTACTAATGAAAGAGGTAGAAGGAGAAGCTAGGGGCATCTGATATAACTAAAATCATCTGGTCTAATGATCAATAATTTTTTAGATATCACAATAAGGTTGATAATCCCATTGGGAAGATATGGGATCAAGATGTGGTAAAGGTAGAAGGCCATCACCACGAGAAGGTGGGGATGAAACAGAAACTAGACTAGGCTCATCTAAAGGTAAAGCATGAGTAGAAATAGAATGAGGATTAAATGAGGTTAGAGTAGAAATATAACTAGATTATTCTCAGCTAAAGGTGAGGCTAGGTGTGCAAAAGACTTAAGAGTATTAGTTACCATCTTTGGGGGAAGGAAACAAGAAGGATATTGGTATCTAGAAATATGTTAAAGATCAGTCATGGAAATATCCATGAGTATGCTTCTAAGAGGCTCTACTAAAAATGTAGGTGTACCATGTGATCACTCCATCTATATCTTATGAAAAATAAGAATAAGACTAGAATTAGGAACTATGAAGGAAGGAATGCTAAAATATAAACAAAAATACTAAAATAAATAAGTATGATAGTGAATAATCTTGACATTTCTAACTTGGACAAGTCCACCTAAAAATGGGTTGTCTACAACATAACCATCATCATAATTAGGAGTATGCAAGTTGATGGTATATGTAGGTATGACATTATCATTAGAAATTTCATAATGGATAGAATGTATAGTCTTATTTAAGACCACAAGCATATCATTGATAAGAGGTTTATGAGATTAAGGTTGTAAGGAGGGAGGAAGTTGGGTGATGATATGAGGAGATAAATTAAAATTTTTGATCTTGAGGGTAATTTCATTCAACTCATCATGATTATAATCTAGGAGGTTAAGTGGTATGTTCCCAATTAGTTTGGGATGACCATTATAAACTCTACTGGAATTGATAGGATAATTAATGAGTTAAGATTCCCAAAATAGGATACTAGGCAAAGGTTCAAGGGTAAGAATTTTAAAGACACCACGTTCTTGGAATTATTTGAAATTATAAGGGTTTGTGTCTCTTTAAATCTTGTAAATAGCACCATTATGGGGGAATTTGATGAATTGGCACATGGATAATGATATTTCCATCATACTATGATTCTAAGGTATACCAAAAAATATTTTATAAGATATGGAAAAGTTAAAGATCATAACTTTCATGTAGACAATGATAGGAGGGATGGTAATGGGAATCCACATACAACCTAGAGGAGGCATTTCATTTCTATCATATCCTTGAAGTGTGATATGTGTGGAATTGAGATTACATTTAGAATATCCAATATTTTTAATGAAATCAATGGAGGCAACACAAGTACCTGAACCCTCATCAATTAAGGTATGCTTAACATGGATATCACCGATTTAGATACTAATAAATAGAGGAGGATCATCAACATGAATTAGAATCTTGTCTGGAATCATGAAAGTGATAGGAAACTTAATGGAAATATAATTTTCCACTATTTCATTAATAGGTATGGAAATATCTTCACATTTTTTAAGGATACTATCTTTGGATCTAGACAAGGCAGCTTTGTGTCCTACTAAAAGAGGATGAGGGATGTTAATTTCAAGAAAAAATTACATTAGATAGTTTTGATGATGTCAAAATTCACATTAATTTGAGAAAAGGTATTTGATATGGGAGATGATAAAGTTATACAATGGGATCCCATTCATCATATCCCATGGGGGATTGCTAGATATAGGAGCATAATGGTGCAAAATCTCCTATCAAGGAGGGTTGTAAGTGAAATTAAACTTTAGTTAGTAAGGTATATTTGGTTTGTACTGAGGACAAATAGGTTTATTGACTTTAGGTGGTGGGATGGTTAATTGAGGTATTTCTTATGGGTGGGTTGAATAAATACTATTAGAATTTTAAGAAATGTTGTCTTGGTGTGTAGATATTGGAGGAAGAGTAGAAATAGTGTGAGAATTATGATCAAGTTGAGTTATTGAATGCAGTCCTTAGAAGGTTATAAGGTCATCTTTCCCCAACTCTATTATATGATATGGGAAACTATCTTAAATGATGTACAACATTTGAGAGGTTTGGTGCATGGGTATTAAATTAGAGTCAATAAAAGTAAGTACTCTATGTATGTTAGTCATATTTAGCACATTTTCTTCATTATTAGTAAGGTCTATAATAATTTCAACATTATTTTTAGGAGTAGGCTTCTTGTTGCTATCATGATGGTTGGGAAGAGGATCTTTATGTATAACAAGATGAGTATTAGCTTGATTTTAAGATTGATTTTTGTATTGAATTTCATGGGATTTAAAAGCTATGTTATATTATTGTTGATGATTGTGAATGAATGATTCTTGATCAAAGTTTTGTCTAAGAAGAAAAACCATAGCTAAATTACATAATTATCTATATGTCTTATGAGAATGGCCCCAACTTACATGGAACCAACAAAATTTTTTTGGATCATACCATGATTTCATTGGATGAGTGGGGTTAAGATCTCATGTTAAAAGTCTTGGAAGACACTTTTGAAGCTCAACTAAGGATAATTTTTTATGGACATTAGTGTTGTTTACTTGATAATATGTAGGATTTAGAGTATTGTTTGGAGGGGGAACATACTCCATAGTGTTATTTGAAGTGATTTCTTAAATGTTACAAATAATATCATGAGTATCAGTAATGACATCATTGGTTACATGATGGTTTTTATTTTTAATGAGAATATGAGTACCCATGGTAGGTTGAGATGGTTAAAATTGGCACATGAGAAAATTCATGGAGAGAGATTCCTAACCCAATATTATAACTTGGGGTAGAGAGCATTAGTGAATAGGTGGAAGAGGTTGTCATCTACCATATTATTCTCACACTTATTAGACAAGTTATTGCATCATTTGATGAAGGCTTGTATCATTTCAATCTCAATTTGTTTACATTTTTGAAAGTGACCTAAGTTATTCTTGAGAATATCACTAGTTTGAAACTTTTGTACTAGTGAGTTAACCAAGTATTCAAGGCTAGAGATAGAATGGATTTTTAGTTGATTATACCAATATAAAGCATATCTAAAGATTATTTTTATAATATTTTGATAGCATCAAAGGTATTAAGTTGACCTAATATTTATATAGGTTACCAAATATATTTAAGTGCAATGTGGGATCAGTAAAATCATTAAAGGTGATGATAGGTGTGATACCTCCTATGTTGATATTAAAAATTTAAGGTACAAGAGGTTAATTTTGGAGATTTTTAATTATTTTATTAATGAGGGGTGGTTGAGGAATAAGGTCACCATGGGAATCCCTAGGGGGTGGGGGGCATTCATATTTTTCACTCCCCATGAAACCTATTGGGGTTGGTTTTGAAGGTTAATGAGATGGATTTGCATCTACATCATTTGATGTAAATTATTGGTTTGAAAAGTATGTATTTTATTGAGTGTTTGTAATAAAATTTGGTGAGTTTGGGTAGTATTTTGACTAGTGTGCATAGAATTTCATGCATTGTTATTGGTATTAGTGGCTTGAGTTTCACGATGAGTTGAAGCATGCACTGCACTAGTGGTGTTAGAAGCATTGGTAAAAAAAGAAGCATTAGTATCATGATTAGCATTGGTATAAAAAGATGCAATAGTATCATGAGTAATACTGGTATAAAAAAATTTACTAATGGCATTATTAAGGAGAAGAGTATTTGGAAAATGCCCATTATAAGTTGAACCTACCATGTTAGTATAGATACTCGGCATGGAGGTTAAATAAGTCATAGAATAAGATGTCATGGTGTGTGAAGCAGACATAATAGACTCAAAAGGATGAGAATCAAATAAAGTTTTCCCACAAATTTATGAGAGAAGGTAGGGGAGGGTGAAAGAGGTTCTTCTACTTGAGGACTTATCATAAGATCATTAATGGTTGAAGGGTCCTTTCTTTTATGTTAAGGAAGTTCATTAATGAAGAATAGAATTTTAGTTGTGTACTCTAAATCAATCTCATCTTCTAGGGATAACAAAGGATTATGAACTAAGGATGAATGGGGAGGAGTCCCATAATTGGTAGTGTGAGTGGAAACATGAAAATTTATTTCATCTAATCCACAAGTTATGTATTGGGAAACCTATTAGGATTTATAAGACTCATCATGTTTGTCATATTTAAATTTGTATTATCCTTAAAAAATAAGTTCATGATAAAGGAAATAGTCTAAGAAGGTGACAAAAAGAAGAATAAATTGATAGGATATAGAATCATATAGATCGATAGTGTTCTATAAAATAGGCAACATAATAGGGAACAAAAGGACATAACCATATAAGTAAATTATGTGTTACTAGAAAATAAATATAATAAGATGATAAGATACACAGTCAAAGATATTCATTGTGTGTTCTAGAGGAAAATATGAACATGTTGATAAAGAAACATAGTTAGACATGGTGATTATGTACTAAAGGCAAACAATATGAATAGTATGTAAGAGATTGTGTTGATGGGGATGATAGTATATAAAAATAGAGATTTGTTTTAAAGATAATATATAATCAAATGAAATGAAGCATACAATAAATTAGAGCAATGTGATTGATCCAATTAGAACACACAACACAAATCTTGCACTAATGCGTTTTAAAATATAAAATACAATGATCAAAGAGAAAGAATCAACTTGAATGTAAATGACAACTAATTGGTCTTTCCTAAATGTTTTTAATTTATAATAAAATTTGAGATTGATGTGATTAGGATTTGGTTATAAGAAGGAACTAGACAACAATCTATGGATAGTTTTAGGTAATTTATGTTGAAAGAGATCTGTATTGGTTATGGTACTAGCTTGGTATTGGGTCATACCCCTTCACTTCACATTTTTTCATTGATAAGGGTGTTATGTGCTTTTCCAATATATATCATCAACCAAATATTTATGCTTATCTATAAAACAGAGTCAGATTATTCCTTAGTGATGAAATCTAGGTAAGTAGACCTTGAGAAGAAAAATATTTAATTTTTTTAATGTAAAGTGATTTATAAGTGTGTGAATAGGAGAAAAATAGTGTGAATAAATCAATAAATTAAAAAACTACCTAATTAATCTGTGTTTATGATTTAACAATTTTTGGGAATATTGGTGTATTATTCTCAATTTAGTTACGGGTCTAGAGTAATAAAATTAGTAAATAAATATGCAATAATTAATCTACTAATTTATATAATTTGATTTTAATTTGAATATTTCTAAAAATAGTAATAATGGAGAGAAAATAAGACTTAGATATAAAATGAATGAGATGGTTGTTGCAAGGTCTCAAATTCACTGTACAAGACTAGGACACTATTGCAAATCAAGATCTAGACTTCATTTTATGATTGGATAGGAGCATTGAAATAAGACACCCTAGAGTCCAGTGTTATAGTACTCTTCTATCACTATTCTCCAAGAGATCTAAGCTTTCAATTTTTGTTTGCTATGTCTATATGAGATTTCTTGTGAAATTTTGATTATTGGATATCGATAGAACTCCCTATAGAGCTGATTTAGTCTTCAAACCTTAGACTCCATTATGCTTTGAAAAACATTGGGAAATAGGGGGTTAGTGTGTGTAATATGCATTGAAGGTGTTTCCATACCCCTTGTGTGGGTATGTTTTCTACATACCAATACTCAGAATAGGGATCAAGCCATATGTAGTTCTCCTACTTAATGTGCTTTATGTAATTTTGTGTATGAAGATGCAAAATACTAAAACTAGTGTTCTTTAGGTGTCTAGGATTGGTTTAAGGATTTGAATAAGCTTTTAGTAGTATTTTTTGGTAGTATGAAAAGAATAAGATAGATTGCCTTAGTGGTTTTTCTTATATTCTTGCTTGCTTTATGATAATTGCCAACCTTTTCTAAATGACCTTTGAATGGAATTTTATAGGGATCTATTGGTCATGGGTTGAACATGCTCACATTAGGCCGATAAGAAGAGGGATAATTACTATAATAAACTGGCTATTGGAGGAAAAAATGCACTTGAAAAGAGCACCAAAAGTAGACACTAGAGGGCCCAATGTTATAGTCTAAGTTGGGTGTTATAGTCCTAAGCTAATAGGACCTACGAGGATAGATTTTTCATGGAAAGAGTAGTCTAATATCATGTATGGAACGCTATGAATAATAGGAATTATTGAAAGACACCTAGGAGGGTCATGAAAGAAAGAAAAAGTGGCTTAATGGGTTGGGTGTCATTAGCCATACTCAAGTTACCAATTTTCACATG
Source organism: Torreya grandis (assembly GCA_037957365.1). NCBI lineage: Eukaryota > Viridiplantae > Streptophyta > Pinopsida > Cupressales > Taxaceae > Torreya > Torreya grandis. The sequence goes on from JARHVA010001209.1 coordinate 171,093, forward strand.
TTATATGACTACGTTTTCCACCCTTTATTCTAGTGATCTAAAAAAGTGAAATACTAGGATAAAAGAAAAATAGAAAATGTACCTAAACCTACCTACAAGGGTGAATCTCATGAAGCTATGTGGTATTGGGCATGCATATAGAGAACACATTATGAAGTTTAAATCTAAAAAATAAAAGAAAGAGTAGCTTAGTTCATACTGGATACACTATATAAAATAAGAATGTACAAATCTAGGTAAGATAGAGAGGGAGGAAGAGAAAAGAATGAATACACTTCATCAGGGACATGAACTAATATAAAACTTGTTTTAATGTTGAGTGATGTTGAGTAATTATGGATGATGTTGTACCAAGCGTAATATCATGAATGGAGTTAAGTGCTGAATTCCCTAGAGGTGGCTCAAGAATGCAAAGGTTGGCTCTTTGGCTCCATCATTACACAATAAGTGAAGTTATGTAATCATGCATGTACTAATTGATGTTTGGATTATGTGTCCAATCCATCTTAGTAGGTGGATCAAGAATACAAAGGTTAGCTAGTACTTTGGCTCCATTATTACCCTGTGAAGTAAATCTATGAACTAATATCAATATGAAATGTGTGTCATATGAGATGGATCTTAAAGACCATGAATGCTCTATAATTTGATAATGTTGTTTGGATAGCTGAATGTGTGCTATAAATTAGGCCATTCTTAGATAACTCAAAAAAGGTGGAGATTAGGCTTTTATGGAAGCCACTCTGAAACTAGGCTATAGGCTTATGTGGAAGCCACTCAAAAATGATGAGGTTAGGCTTATATAAAAATCATTAAGAAATGATGCCAACCACCTATAAATGAAATAAGGCATGCAACTACTGAGAATGCCTAGGTAATATACTAAACTCAAAAAGAAATGTAAACAAATGTGCCACACACATTTCCCCCAATCACTGGTGTCTAAAACATGGATTATGATCTAGAAGTTATAGCAATTGTCACATCTAAAAGTGGAAGTGAGAGCCATCATGTCATGCATGATGCCCCCTATATCTATATTCTTTAAGCAAAAGTGTACTAAAAAATGTTGATTTTGAACTGGTTTGAATGTGTAAAATTGTAGTTGAACCTAATTTTCTACCTAAGTCTAGAAAATCTTTTTTTTGTTTGGATAGGAGAACCAAAATCAGACACTAGAGGGTCTAGTGATATAGTCCCATCTTGGTGTTATTGTCTTAGGCTAAATTTGATGATTATTTTGAAATTATCATTGTCTACCTAGTCTAGTCTACTTAGTGTTAAGTCTAGATAATGTTTTAGGTGTTCTAAAACTACTTTTGCAATCGTTAAAAGATTTGTTCTCTATGAAAAACCCCTTTTTATTTCCCCCTCTTTTGAGGGTAGGAATGAAGACCTTGTAATGACTACCCTCGAAATAAATATCCCTATAAGTGTGTTATGATACAATGATACATGATATAACAATGATAATTGACAAGATATCTCAAGATATAGCATGGTTTGTAATGAGATATTGTTAGATCAACAGGGGTATGACTAGATAGATATAATAATGTAATATCATGTGCAATATGTTGAATTAAAAATGGAAGTTTGGTTAGTTTTTATTTTTTAAGGAGGGATGGATCATGATTCCCATTATGGCATCCAAGAAAGTGAAATAATACATGATGTGGATCATGGAATTTCAAATAATGAGAAGCCAAAAAGTACACAAGGAGATAAATAAGAAGCACATAAGAGTGGCCAAAGGGCCAATACATAAGGGACATGGGCACATGTCACTCAAATTGGAAAGTAAGCATACAAGGCATGTTCAAATTCCACATACACATATAATTGGAAACAAGAAAGGTAATAACAAGGGCCAAAAACACATATAAGAGTACAAGGAAAGGACATTGGCAAATGTCCTAAGGTACACACAAGAATAGAAGTAAAGGACATTGGAAAATGTCATAAGGCATATACATGAAACACAATAGGAACTAATAAATGAAATCACATCTAGATATGAAAATTAAGAAATAAAGGCATGAAATACTAGAAATGCAATCATATATAAATAATCAAAGTCAGAATTGAAAGTATACAAGACATATTAGTACAAGACTAGGTATGTGCTAATAAATACACAAGTGTTATATACTAGTGAGATGTCGATATAGTAATCTATGTAGGCTAGTAAGTAATGTACATCAATATGATAACTAGAGTATGTGGTGTATTAATACCATAACTTGGATGGTTTATTCATGTAGAAGATGCCCCCAGTGGGTATGCATATAGATGTGTGTCTTGACTATAGAAGTAGGATTCCCCATCAATGGGTAGAGTAAACCAATCAAGGATCTGGATGTCACTGCACACACTCAAATAAGATCAATTGAATCATGGCAATGTAGATACATTGACAAAAAATAGCATAAAAATAAATGCAAATCTAGCATATAATATAAATGTAAAGCATGGATAACGCATACAATCAAAATGTTTTTGGATTTTGAAATATTTGAAAGTTTTTGGTATTTTTGAAATGTTATAATATTTTTGGTATTTTGGAAATAAGATATGTATAATAAATCATAATAATAATAATATGTACAAGAAATATTGAGAAACTATGTACAAGTAATACAGAGAAGAAATGATACTAATCGATGAGTCTCATGTGAGATTCCCTATCATGGTGTCCTATATTAAGGAGAGGTACCGTACATGATCATGAAACATGATGGAAGGGATGAGAATATGGATTTGAAAGATGTATATGTTGTAAATTATCTAAATTATCTAAATTAGAAACTAATTATGGGGTCTTCCTATAATTATAAGAAGTGGATCAAACTATAGGGTTCATAGGGACCCATCTGGTAGTAAGAGAAACTCTGTGAACATATGTTCTTTGAGTGTATGCATGAGACCTCAATGATACTATTCTAGTTGTGAACACTATACTTATATGTTGTCTAGGATCTTGAAACTATGGTTGCTTTGAAGGAGACCCTTTTGGTAGTGTATGAACTCTTTATGCTAGTTATGGATGCCTCAACTATATCTAAATCTCAACTAGAGGAAGAACTAAAACTGGTGGTTGAATTGGAACTGGTGACTGTAAAGTAGAAGATGGATCTAAAGTGGAGTGGTAACTCATATAGAACTCCACCAACTATAACAACTTGATTAGCATGAATGAATTTGATGCATTTGTGAACTATAGAAGGTACTACTCAAAGTTTCTAAATCCATGGTCAACCAAGTAACATATCAAAAAATCCTGAACTAGGAACAATAGTGAATGGTGTGGGTACATTGAAAGGAATATAAAGATAGCGGAAATAATTATTTTACACTAAACCTTGAGAGAAGAATAGCAAACCAATTTGAAATATTATAGAAATCATAAGAAAAACACAACCAAAAATTAGCATATCATAACAAGTGATATATGTGGGGAAAACCCTTTTAGGAGAAAAAACCCACACTCCAAAGTAGACCAATGTATTATTCAATCAATAAGAATATAACATAAATTTGTAGATCAACTTTCTAGGAGCATCACTAGTATACTACACCTAGGAGAACTGGTTACATAGAACCTTAGTTCCTTTACACAAATCTCTAGCTTAAAACCTTAAAAAGATTATCTAATTGCATACAAGCTTCAGGATTCTCATATTACAAAGGAGAATGGTTTATATTTATAGAAATTATAAATAAGAAGACAAATAAGGAAACTTCATGAGCAAGGCAAGGAAATTTTCCACCCTTTAGTGGAACCACTATTTAACACTATTAAAAAGTTTTTAGTCTTGTTATTTGGTAAAAAAATGGACCCTCCACTTATGACACATCAAACTCCACTCTCACAAGCCTATAAAATTTTGCCCCACTCTCACATGTGCTTCCAAAATGGAATAGTAACATGTTCCCCACTATCCCATGTGACTCCATATGCTTCCAAGAGAATCTCCATCCATTTTTGCCTTCTCTTTCCACTCAATATCATGAGGCCACTTAGAAATTCTCCTCATATCCATTATTTTTTTATTTTCCACCAAGTGGAAAATCATGTGCATCACATGAGACAACAAACATGTCCCCTTAGTAGAGTGGTATGCCCCACTTTTACTCAAATGCACTTTAATCATGTATATTCATCCATGGGCCATGCCTACTCATTAAAAGCCTCATAACCACCTGCATCACCTACCACATCACATGAACAGTCATTTCCAACTCACCACTACCACCTCATCATATGAATAGTGACTATAAATGGTAGCTCATGAATAGTGTTTCATGAATAATGTTTTTTATTAGTGTCCTAACTTGTCAAGGTTGAGACACGTTATTTCCCAACATGCTCCCACTTTTTGAAAATATTACAAGACCTAAAGGAATAGTACCAACATGATATTAACATCTAGGGGCCAAGAGGCCCATAGACTTCAAACATCATCTAAACTTCTCTATGCTAATAGGCTTAGTTAATAAATCTATAACATTCATTAAAGTCTCTACCTTTATCATCTTCACCCTACCATCCTTGACCATGTCTCTCACAAAATGATATTGTACATCAATATTGTTGGTCTTGACATCAAAATTTAGGTTCTTTGCTAGGCAAATAGCACTTTTACTATCATAATAAATTGTCACTACACCTTGTTTCAACCCAATATCTAAACACAATCTCTTAAGCCAAATGGCTTCCTTCTGGGCATGAGTAACTTCCATATACTCTATCTTTGTAGTGGATAAAGTAACCATAGCCTATTTCTTACTCATCCAAATTATTGTACCACCAAATAATGTAAACACATAAGCACTGGTGGATCTTCTACTATCAACATCACATGCCCAATCTAAATCCACAAAACTAAGGATGTCAAGAGGTTGCCTGTCTCCAATCATGTTATTATGATAGCATAAGGAATACTCTAAGGTACCCCAAAAATATTTTAATACCCTTATAACTACATCCCAATGAACTTTACTAGGATTAGACATATAACAAGAAAGAACTCCCACTGCTTGAGCAATGTCTGGTCTAACATATACCATAACATATATCAGATTTCTAATTACACTTTGGTAAGGCACTTTGCTCATGTATTCCATCTCTGATGGTGATGTAGGACATTGTGCAATAGATAACTTTATTTTTACTAAAAAGGGAACACATAATTGTCTACAATCATGCATGTTAAATCTCTATAAAATAGAATTCACATACTTAATCTGGTCGAGCCATAGCTTTCTATTATGTCTATCACTTTTGATTTCCATCCCAAGAATGTGTCTCATAAAACTAATATCTTTCATCTCAATTTTTTTTCAGAGTTGTGATTTAAGCTCTCAAATTAAAACTTTCTTATTGATAATAGACAACATATCATCAACATATAAGGCAATAATTGGGAAATGATCACCATTAGTTTTACAATAAATACAATGATCATATTTAGATTGCTCAAAACCCAAACTCAATAGATATGTATCAAATTTTTGGTACCACATCTTAGGACTCTTCTTGAGACCATACAAGGATTTATTCAACTTGTAAACCAAATTTATTTTACCTTTCACCATGTAGTGCTCTAGTTGTGTCATATAAATATCCTCCCCTAAATCACCATGAAGGAAGGAAATATTCACATCCATTTCCTCAATCTCTAAATCATGAGCTACTATAATAGAAAGTAAGAATCTAATGTATGTCATTTTAGCAACAAGAGAAAAAATCTCACCATAATCAACACCTTCAAGCTAAGAGTATCCTTTTACAGCCAACCAAGCTTTATAGTTTTCAACACTACCATCTGAACTAATCTATTTATTAAACACCCATCTACATCCAATGGGCTTACATCCTTCAGGTAATGGTACAAGGTCTCAAGTATAATTCTTCTTCAAATATGCCATCTCTTCCTCCATAGAAATTTTCAAGGACTTTACATCATTCATACCCAAAGCTTCTTATGCAGATCTCAATTCATCAATGTTAGTACTCAAATCAAATATACATCTCCAATCATCAAGAGAATACCTTTATGGTGGTTTTATACACCTTGTAGACCTTTAAAAAAGTTAAGGTTTAGGTTTTTCTTCATCTATCGCATCTTCTATATATTCAAATCTTGATGAGCTCTCCTCAACTTCTTGCCTCTCTTGTGGCCTCAACTCAACTTTCTTAGGCATAGGAGGAAGTTGAATCACATATTTATTTTCTATTTTATTTGGCTACATTGTAACATAAGAAGGCTTAGTCTCAACAAAAATAACACTTCTAGAATATATTACCTTCTATGCTATTAGATCCCAAAGCTTGTATCCTTTCACACCATAATTGTAACCAATGAAGATACATTTCACAACCTTGTTCTAGATCTTTTTTCACTTCTCCTTTGGCACATGTGCATATGCCTCACAACCAAAAACTCTAAGATGTCTCAATGAATGCTTTTGGCCAAACCATGCCTCCATAGGTGTTTTATCAACAAGATTTGATGTAAGATACCTATTGATTAGGTAATAAGTAGTGGTTATGGCTTCGACCCAAAACCTTTGTTCTAGTCTAGCACCACTAAGCATACTCCTAGCCTTTTCCATCAAAGTCTTATTCATTCTTTCTACAAATCCATTTTATTGAGGTGAATATGGAGTTTTATTTTGTCTTTGTATACCACAATCTTTATAGAATCTATCAAAATCATTAGATCAAAACTCACCACCATTATTAGTTCTTAAACATTTAATTTTCTATCTAGTCTACAACTCAACCATTGCTTTAAATTCTTTAAATCAACTAAAAAATTTAGATTTACTCTTTAGAAAATAAACCCATGTCCCTATATTATAATCATCAATAAATAAAACATAATATGTGGATTTTGAAATTGAAGGAACATTAATAGGACCAAATACTTCAGAATGAATCAGATCTAAAAAATCACTAGATTTATGAGAACTAGAGTAAAATTTAATGTGATTATGTTTACCATAAACATAATGCTCAAAGAAATCAAATTAAAGATTATAGTCAATCAAACCTTCAATAAGGTTTTTATTCTTCAAGGCTCTTATACCTTTTTCACCAATATGGCTGAGTCTCTGGTGCCATACATAGTCTTTTCTACAGGTAATTTTAACTCCATAGAATGAGCACCCTTAGGTACCCAAAAACCATGACCATCCTTCAACATAGAAATATATTTATCCATCAAAGTGGCCTTAGATGTAGTCTTCATAAAAGTGCTATTGTACTCAATTATGCATGCATCAAGCTTGTACAAAGTGTCAATCCTAACGCCTTTAGCTATCACCATAGCACATCTAACCATCTTACAACCTACCTCAGAAAATGAAACCTGTATACCAACATCAATTAGTTTGCTCACAAATAATACATTACAAGCTAGCCTTTGGATATGCAATATACCATCAAACCATTTAATTATTCCATTTGGAAATTTGATTTTTACTCTACCATGAACAACAATGGTAATGGAAGAATCATCACCCAAGTACACCTTACCTCCATCAAACTCCTCATATATATAAAACTAATTTCTATTAGAAGTCATATGAAAAGATGCACCTGAATCAATTAACCATGCATCATTACTTGCATGGGTTCTCAAGGTTATAATAAAAACTTCACCAGCATCCTTCTCAGATTCTAAATCAGAATCATAATTATTTTGTTTCTTCTTTTCTTTATATTTTGATTGGTAGTGACCACGTTTTCCATAGTTCCAACATCTGACCTTGGTCTTTCTCAGAGACTTGGATCTACCCTTGGACTTGGATCTAGAATTTTCTTGCTTCTTGTTCCTCTTGCCTATTTATTTATATCTTTCATGAACATTCAGGGCCTCTTTGGCACTGATAGAATCTTTCCTTCTCATTTCCTCAAAAATAAAGGAACCTACAACATCCATAACTTTCAAAGTTATAGAAGTACTTCTTATAGCCATCACAAGAGAATCCCATGAGTCAGGCAAAGAATAAAGCAAAATATAACATCTCTCTTTCACATCTATTTTGACACCAACTAATGCTAATTGAGCCACCAACATATTAAATGCTTCTAGGTGGTCTACAATTTGTTCACCATCATCCATTCTCAAAGAATACAATTTCTTTCTCAAGAAAATTTTATTTATAAGAGACTTCACTTGATAGATCTCACCTATTTTCTTCCATAACTTCTTTGTTTTAATCTCTTCATGGACATTAAATAGTATTAAATCTATTAGTCACAATCTAATGAGAACTTTGGTTTTACGATCCATCACATCATATTTAGATGCTTCAGCTAGATCTATAGGTCTCTAGACATTCTCATCAATAGCATCCTATAGATCACAATCAATCAATAAATCTTCCATCTTCAACTTCCACATCACAAAATTACTACCTTAAAAAATTTCAACCTCCATTCTCCTTGATGTGCTTTCCATCTTAAAATTCCTACAACAAATAACTCCAAATATCTCCTTTCACAAGGTCCCACTCAAATTGGATTAGCTCAAAAAATCCAACAAACCCACAAATAGAACCAAAACTAGCTAGGTTATAATACCACTTGAAAGGAATAAAAAATATAGTGGAAATATTTCCTTTACACTAAACCTTGAGAGGATAATATCAAACCAATTTGAACTATTATAGAAATGATAAGAAAAACACAACCAAAAATTAGCATATCATAATAAGTGATATACGTGGGAAAAACCCTTTCAAGATAAAAATAACACACTCCAAAGCAACCCAATGTATTATTTAATCAACAAGAATACACCATATATTTACAATGCAACCTTATAAGAGCATCACCAATATACTACACCTAGGAGAAGAACTAGATACATAGAGCTTCAATGCCTTTACAAAACTCTCTAGCTTACAAGGTTAAAAATCTTAGCTAATTACATACAGGATTCATGCTTCTCATATTACAAAGGAGAATGGTTTATATTTATATAAACTAAAAATAAGAAAACAAATAAGGAAAATTCAAGAGCAAGGTAAGGAAATTCACCACCCTTTAGTGGCACCACTATTTAACACTATTAAAAAGTTTGTAGTCTTGTTCTTTGGTCAAAAATGGACCCTCCACTTATGACACATCAAAATCCACTCTCACAGGCCTCCAAAATTATGCCCCACTCTCACATATGCCTCCAAAATTGAATAATAAGTTACTCCCCACTATCCCATGTGACTCCACATGATTCCAAGAGACTCTCAATCAACTTTTGAGTTCTCTTTCCACTCAAGATCATGAGACCACTTATAAATTCACCACATATCCATTATTTTGTCATTTTCCACCAAGTGGAAAATCATGTGCATCACATGAGAAAACAAACATGTCCCCTTAGTGGAGTGGTATGCCTGAATTCCACTCACATGCATATATGTCATGTAGATTCCTCCATGAGCCATACCAACTCATTACAAGCCACATCACCTACCACATCACATTCATAGTCATTACCAACTCACCATTACACACTCATCATGTGAATAATGAATATGAATAGTATCTCATAAATAGTGTCCCAATTTTTTAGGGTTGAGACACATTATATCTTGAATGGTGATTGCAAACTAGAATATCACTCTAAAGTGAGGAGTGGTAACTCATATGGAGCTCCACCTACTGTAACAACTTAATTATCATGAATGAATTTCATGAATCTATGAACTATAGAAGGTATTGCTCAAAGTTTTTAAATCCATGGTTGACCAAGTAACATATTAAAAACTCTTGCACAAGGAACAATAGTGAATGGTATGGCCACATGTGTTAAACCAACCTATATATGAATTATAATCTCACCCAATGAAATTTGTATGTGCCCATTAAATATATTGATAACTATGTCCATAGGGGTAATATCTTGCTTTAAATATCCCAAATGCTAAAAAAATGTCATAGTGCACATGTTCACACTTGATATATTGTCTATGAGAACACTATGAAAAGGATGATTATGAATGTAAGCTATGATAAAGAGTGCATGATAATCTAAATCATTCTTGATTATCTCCTATTCTAAGAAGGAGATGGAAGGTCTAGCTAGAACCCTAGAATTGTATACACCAATCATGTTGATCAAAGGATGTAACTCAAATATAGGTGCCGTTTATGAATTTGGTTGGGGATATGCATGATATGCATGGTGAACACCTAATGTATCCCCTATCTCTTGTTTATAATGTTGTATAAAAGGATCTAAAAATATTTTCAAAGCTTTATCCTATTTGATTTGCTTGAGGAGGTTGAACTAAAGTGCCAAGATCAATAATATTGTCATCTATCAAGTCTTATATCTTATGTTTTAAACTAATGCATTTGTTTGTTGTATGGCTTGGTGCCCTATGAAACTCATAAAATACATGTTGATCATATCCCCATGGAAGAGGATTTTTTGGATCAACTTCTCAAATATGAGGGAGATATATGATATTACATTCTAATAACTATTATAAAACTCTAGCCAGAGAAACTAGTAGATTGGTAAAAGTTCACTGAGGATGTGTTGATAAAACCACGCATTGAGGGGGATTTAAATCTACATTGATTTTAGGTTGATTTTGACTCTTGTTATCATTGTCCTTGATTTTGTATGGGACTTTGTCATTACTCTTGTTTGTTGTTGTTGATATACTTGTGTAATTGAGTTTTACTATTGAAATGAGTTTGACTTCCTTTCCTTTAGTGTGTGACACAATTCAATAAAGGAAGAGAACCTTTTGAATGTTATTGACTCATGTAAAGCTAGTAGAAGACTTTGTTTGAAGAGATCTTGTAACTCTTGATTAGACATGGGTCTAGTCATCTTAGCTAAGATAGTCTTATATCAGAGAACATAATTTATGAGATGCTCATTTGACCTTTGTTTCTATTATGAAACTTGGGCATAGGAAACCTTATCACCAATGTTGATGTTGAAATGAGCTAGGAACATGTCAGATAAAGGATTGAATGCATTGATCAACTGATTTGATAGACTATAAAACCACTTTAGAGCATAATATTTTAGAATTTATGGAAATAGCTTGGTTAGTAACTAGTCATTTGGCATATAGTCCAAGCATTCTATGTGAAAATATCTCAAGTGTGTCTCTAGATCACCCTTGCCATCATATAGAGTAAGCTTGGGTTAAACAAAACCTTATGGCAAGGGTGTAAAAGCAATATGATGTGCTGATGGTGTATTTAGTAGAGCAAAAGAATCTAAATCTTGCATAGGCCTAGAGGCACATTTATCAAGATGTAGTACCTTGGATTGAAGAGATCTTATCTCTTGCATAAGGGTGGCCACATCAAGAGACAAAGATGTACTAGATATGATGGCATAGAGGTAGGTTGGGATGCTATAGGTGGTTTTTGAGACATAGTTACCCCCATAGTGTAATTTACAACTAGTTTCTCTAAAGTAATAGAGGACTCAACTTGTTTATCCTTTTTGATTTCCATGATATGTTGTAGAATAAGAGTAAGATCTCAGGGCTAGTCCCTAAGTCTTTCTTAAAAAATTTATAGGATCAAATATTTGGTGAGGATAAATTCATTATTAATAATTTGTGGAAGTTGATCAAGAGTCTAATGTGTTGGATCATGAACATCGGTGTTTGTATCATCATTAATATTATTATCAAAATACTCTTTGTCAAAAATATCCTTATTGAAATTGGTGTAATCTAGATGATTAGAATCTATAACAAGAACTTGAGTTGGTTGTTTATCCATGGTATATGGCTGGGTTGAAGGAATATAGGTGAATTTAGGAGGGTTACCACTAAGTCTTATACTTCATCTCAAAGGAAGAGATGCAAGGAACTTAGGTCACATAAGGAAAAAACTTGAATAATGGAAGAAAAGATTAAACAAACATAATCTAAACAAGAAACTAGAATATGCATAAAAAGGATATGAAACTCACAAACATGTAAGGTGATGACTTAAGAAGAAAATAAGAGATATTACATGTAACTAGAGTTTTGAATGAAAATATTTTAATATTACTAAGTAATTCTAAAATTTGATGCAAATTTTTTATTTGAATATGTAAGCAAAAAATCAAAAATATATAGGAAAAATATTGGGACCTAGTATGGGCAACTAAGGCTTGAAATAAAACTATTTTAAAATTAATATGAAATTTTAAAATTTAAAGCTAATTTTTTATTTTATTATGTAGGTAATAAATCCAAAAAATATAATAAAAATACTAGGAAAATACTGGGACCTAGTATGGGCAACTAGGATTTGAAAGAAAATTATTTTAAAATTACTAAAAAAAATTAAAATTTAAAGCTAATTTTTTATTTTATTATGCAGGAAAAAAATTAGGATAATATAATAAAAATACTAGGAAAATACCAGTGGTGTCCATAAAATTTCACAATTCAAATTTTGAGATGCCCCTTTTGAATCTTTTGTACCCTTATCTCATGTGAGTCACTTATAATTATTTGATCAGTCTATTTAATAAAGCCTTTAAGTTTTTATACTTGTATTTGATTTCTTGTGTTCCTCAGTTGTTCCTAATCACTCTATAATATTAAAAGGCATTTTATTAAAACCATCACTAGAATAATTTTTCTCATCCCCTTCAGTAGGTTAAATATGTTTAACTACTTTAGCTCATTTATAATACAAATCAAGTTCTCTAAACTAGTTTACTTTCTTGAAAATAAGCAAAGTTGTATTGGAAACCTAATTCATTCTTCCTAATTCAAATAAAGTTTCTTAAGTTTCTTTAATTTATTATTAAAACAAGTAAAGTAGTCCCTTAAACCTGACCACCATGATCAAGACCTAATCAAGTTTATAAAAGTACTTTACTTCTACAAGCTAAAATAAGCTAAGTAGTTCAAGAAACATGATTAAAAAGGGGAAAGGTATGACATGGCTTTTCCACACTTAAAATTAATGAATTGGAATTTCTATATATATTATCAAAACTCTACCTCATTCTTACCTAGTAGCTAAGTCATCTAAATAAGTAATCACACTTATAAACCCTGAGCCATGTCATTTGAGCTTTTAGAGCATTTTTGAGAAAATTCCTTTTGACCCATTTTCATTTGAGGTAATTAAATCATCTCTAGGTGATTCTTATGTCTTTTTGTTTCTTCTCTCTTAGTTTTTTGTCTCTCTATGTTTTCCTTGTGCCACCATGATTATATGTTTTAAAGGTTTAAATGGTTTTGTTTTCTCTTTCATTTTCTTAGTGCAATTGGGGTCTTTCAATCATGGATTCATATTTTCAATAAATTATCATGCTCTAAATTTTTTTTAAATCTTTGATAAATTGAATCCAACCTACAAAATTTGGCCATGAAAATTCCTTGCCCATTTAGGTTTCCCAAACCTAAAGTCTTAATCCTAGGCAAACCTATAAGACATTATCTACGAATACTTCAAGTTTTCATTTCCTCATTAATCCTTAAGGTTTTTTAACTTTCACAACTTTGGGTTTCTAATCCCTAGTAACTACCCTTTAAAAATATGACTCCTAAAAGTATTAACACTTATAGTTTTCATTCCCTTCTTACTTCATGTTTTCAAATTTGAGTAACTTGATTTGAAAAACCCAAAGTCATGATTCAAGAAAAAAATAAAGTCATCTATATAATCCTAAGTGACTTACTCAAAGTTCTAAGGTTCTATTACTTGAAAAAAAAGCTAGTTTTTCAAGATTTCTCATTACTCAAAACTTGAAACTTGTTTAGAGGTACTTCAAAAGCAATGAGTTAACTCTTTTCTCAAAATTTCAAATCTAATGGAAGTAGTTAATCAATACCAAAAAATATATAAAAAGTTATTTAGAGTAAGTCAAAGCCATTATCTAGATAAGAAAGTTTGGGAAGATTAGAAGAAGAGGTAATGGAAGTGCAAGATCAAATACCATTTATTGAATAAGTACCAGAGTTAGTCTTAGAGGAGATTCTAGAACCAAACAAGAAAGGCAAGGCAAAGGTCAAGAGATATAAGTTCCAAGAACCCAAGAAGAAGTATGAATATAAGGGTTACCCCATTGAATCATGTATGCCATCAAAGATAATATAAATAAGTGATATAGAAATGGGTCATGTGTCTATGATTGAGATTTTAGAAAGATCAAAGGCCATAGCTAAGACTCCACTCATACACTTCATGACCAGCAGTGGAATCCTTCAAGCTGTAGCTTTCCCAAGCTCAGCCCAACTTCTTGAATTTGTGTTAGCATGTACCAAATATTATGATTCTTTAACCATGGTTGTGAGGGATGTTGCCAAAAATGTGGTTATAAGGTTTTATGTTTAGTAACTTAACTACTACTTGAAAATCCCAACTTAACCTAAAGTGATTAACATTTCAATTGAAAAAGCCATCAATCAATGGGAAACCAAGATGGTAAAATGTATTAATATTTTGATTAAATATTAATTGAAGAAATTAAAGCAACCTTCAAGGTTCCCCAAGCATATATTCAAGTCAAATTTTGTTCAAGAAGATGATGATATCATTTAGTTGTTATGCAAAATCAATGGAGAGAAGAATGCTAAATGGTTCTCACCCTAGATGTATGCCTATATCAGAATCATTGATGCTACCCAAAGCTCTTCCATGATTGAATGTTATAGATGATAATTGATAATATGGATTGATAGTTAAATAATGTATTATAGACTTTTGGTTTCAAGATGACTTCATATCATGTATATAAAGCAACTTCAAGCAGAGTTTTCTCAAGGTTGAGAAAAAAAGGAACACTTTCAATCATGCCTATATATGAATATAATCCTCAATTGGTTCTTAAAAAATACTAAAAACATTACATTATATTAAATTATGGTTTCTTTTATGAACATATTTGTAAATTGGATGCATATCTAAAGCATAAAAGAGTATCAGATGAAGCATGGGATGTAGTTTCATTGTATGGCTGTATTTTCATTAAATTTATTAATTCACCTATCTAAGAGTAGGAGGTTTTTTAGGTTCACCTATAAAGCTACATAGATATCCTAATGACAAGTGGATCCTCATGGAATTTTTCAAACAACTTGTTGAACTACATGATCTATAGTCAAAATCTCATAAGGCTGTTATCAATTTTCCCATTATGATTGGTCACTATCACTGTCTTAGCATTTATAAATCTAGGAATGTAAAAAAGGAAATGTATCACTACTACACTCAAGTAAACTTTAAGGCTAGAGCTAATTTTTAATGTAGATGTGTTTCTCAGAGTACTATTTCTCTTGAGTATATGCATATCACAACACTAGAAGATTTTTAGATAAATTGTAGGGATGAGTTTGAAGGAGAAAACATAATGATAGGTTGACTATGGAATAGATTCATGCATTTGATTTATCGTATATTCATGAAGATATGGAAGATGATGGTGATGTTATAAGTGATGCTTTTCATGTAACAGGAGGGGATAATGTTTTGCTTCTAATAATCATTTTTGGTGATCATCATGATAAAGCAATTCATAGAATAACTTTAAATGTTTTGGCAATGACTTCCAATTGGATTATTAACAAGGGTCATTGCATGAAGGAATTTATAAGTGAGACTACATGTGTAGGGAAAAATAGAAAAGAGATAGTGAAATTAGAGAGTAGATGAGGCTAATTATATACCAAGAAGATAAAACTCAAAAGGAATACTAATCATACATTTTTAGTAGTTAAAACTTAGAAGGAATAATGATTTTTCGTAGGAGATTTTTCAGGTGTACCTATCAAGATACCCATATATCCTAATGACAAGTGGATCCTCATGGAATTTTATAGACAACTTGTTGAACTACATGATCTACAATCAAAATCTCATAAGGATGCTATCAATTTTCCCATTCTAATTAGTCACTATCACTATCCTAGCATTTATAAAGCTAGAAATGTATGGAAATAAATTTATCACCACTACACTCAAAAACAATTTGAGGTTAGAGCTAATTTTTATTATAGAGGTGTTACTCAGAGTATTATTTCTCTTGAGTATATGCATATCCTAGCAATTGAAGATTTTTAGACAGATTGTAAGGATGAGGTTGAAGGAGAAAAGATAATAGTAGGTTGACTATGGAATAGATTCATTAATTTGATTTAGATTTTGTTATTTAAGATATGGAAGATGATGGTGATTTTATAAGTGATGCTTTTCATGCAATAGGAGGAGATAATGTTATGCTTCCAACAATAATTTTTTATGATGATCATGTTAAAATAATTCTCTAAAGAACTTTAAATGTTTTGGTAATGACTTCCAATTGGCTTCTTAACAATGACCATTACATGAAGTAATTGATAAGTGAGACTACATGTGTGGGGAAAAAGAGAAAAGAGATAGTGCAAGGAGAGAGTAGCCAAGGACAAGTATATACCAAGAATTTAAAACTTAGAAGTAATATTAATCATACATTTTTTAGTAGTTAAACATAAGGAACCTATTTAGGTAGAGGTTCCCATTCCACCATTTTTCACTACCATAGGTGCTCCTATCTCTACCATTCCCACTATTTCTTCTATTCTAATTTCCACCACATCCACATTAAGTCCATCAGTATTAATGCCTCCTCCCAAGACTCATATCACCATAACTCTAGATAAATCTATTTCAAAGGAATCCTCTCTTCCTCTTCCACCTTTCCCACCTGCTTCACTGCCACCACCTCTTCTATAAGATCAACTCATTACTAAAAAATAACCTAAAAAATAAAATGAAAGAGACACACCATCTTAAGAATAACATCAATAAAATTTGAAATAAATAGCTAAGGTAATAAAATAAATAAGAAAAACTACTGAAGAAGGACTTGGGTTCATGGTAAAAACATAAGAAGTTAGTAAAAGACCCAGAGAAGAGGATGTAATGGCTAGGAAAGTGGCAGAGAAGGTAGTAGAAACAATTGAAAAATAATTCAAAAAAGAGATCGAGAAAGGGGTAGAAACTCAAGAAATTTCTTCTCAAGATTTAGTGATTAGAAATAATCAACAACAAATAATAGCTCATGTAGACACTTCTATTTCTACATATTTCTCACCTTAGCTAGCTACATAGAATACTTCTAAGATGAAAGAAGTAATAAATATTGAAGATATAGACTTGAAACTACTGAAGAGTCTTGATAAGAGGGGTAAAAATCTGAAACTTTCCAAAATAACTTCAAGTTTAAAGATTGAATCTTCTAGACAAAATTTTGTTGAGATAGTAGTCCCACCTCAAGGGATGAGCAAAAAAGAAGTCACTAAGAGAGACCAAACCTATATAAATAATACCCCTTGTGGAGGTAACTACTGATAGTTTAAAGGAAGATACTTAGACTCTCATTAACTCCGTTTTTAAAAAGTTGGTTGAGGAGAAGGTTACCAAAGCTAAATTAAAAGAATAAAATACACAATTATGTGGCATAATAGCAAAAGTAGCCAAATATTTTCCATAGAAAGTTATTAATATATGGGAACCAATTGAGTAGAAAGTTATTTTTGAAGTAGAAGAGATTGGAGATAAAGCTAAAGCTATTGACAAGTGGATTGATAAAATGAGTCAAAACGTTCAAAAAAAATTCCCAGTATTCAGGATACACTTATTGATATTTTGAATAAATTGACAAAAATTAAGTCAATAATGAAAGAAATTGAGAGTGAAATTGGAAATTCTCAATTGCAATAAGAAAGCCTATAGACCATAGGCAATTTGAGTGTGAAGGTCTTGGTTGAATAAAATATTGCCCCAGATGGATCGATGAAAAAGATAAAACAAGTAGATTATCTCATATATTTTTGAATAATCATTCTAAAAGAAATGAGTGAAGAAATGTAAACTTTGTCAAAAGAGACAAGTGATGCAAAGAAAATTTAGAAGATTCATTGTATGGTTTAGCTAGTATCTAGTTAGAAAAAGTTCCAAGGACATATGAGCAATTGTACAAGTAATTTGAGCAATTAATTAAAAAGCCACAAATCCTTTTACATACAATTCTATCAAAGAATTGGTCAAACGTAAACAAGAATTGAAGAGACTTGAACCAATAACTAAAAAAGTAAAATCTCATTATAGAAATCTTGAAATGGAAATGTTGAGGCTTAAGACAAAAAGACAAGCACTTGCCAAACCAAATGATTCAATCATACAACAAATAATGTCTCAACATATCAAGTACAAAGACAAGTGCATGAATCAAATTCATGAAGTCGATTAATTTTTTCTAAGTTTTGAATACATTCCTCTCCTATTTTCTCTTTCTTCTTCATAAAAACATTATATGTAATCTTGTTTATAGTGATTACTTTATAAAAGTAATGTAATTATATGATTTACTTATAGAGGTAAAATCACTTTCTAAAATTCAAAGACTTAAAGTAATTTATCTAAAATTTTATTACTTATAGTCATTTTATAAAAGTGAATTACTTGAATGAACTTTGTGTTGCATGTAAAGTGTTTGTGTTCAATCCAAACAAGAAAATTAAAGAAATGCTACATGTCAACAGCTTTTGTGTGCCATGAAAGAGAAATTCAAGGAGGAATTTTCTCAACAATTTTTATTTTTCTGCACAACACATGGGGAAATGGAGAATTTGTGTTTTTTTGTTTTAGATATTTAAGTTATTATAAAATAGATGTTGGCCTACATGCCAGGAGGATGACAATTTTTATAAGCAAACAAACTATTATAATTGTAGAAGAAATTTAGGAAATCTGAAACTTTATATTCAAGATAATCAAATTATTTTATATGAATGGTTACTGAAAGTGAATAAGAAAGGTGATAGATTTTTGGAGAACATTGTGTCTATGGGAATTTCACTATGTTCAATGAAGGTTGAATGGTAAAATTTATGCTACCTATTTTACATAAGTTGAATTCATCATTTTCTTAGTCATTTTGTTGAAGAAATTGTCATAATTATATGTGTATCTACTTACAAGGATATAATAGACTCTGCACAACTATATATTTTGAAATGCAATTTTATATTTCTCATGTGTTGAAATATTTATCTTATTTCCAAATTTTTATAAAATTATTTTCACATTTACAAAAATAGCTACTTACTTTCTATAAAATTCCTTTGTTATGGTTCATGAGCAAAGTGATTAAAGTAATACTTCAATTAAAACCAACTAGCACATAAATTGTTAACTATGTGAATAACCATAAGTGTAAGTAATTATAAATAGATAAGCACAAACATATGAGAGATTCATTATTTAAATGAAGGGGATTTAATCCTGTGACTACCTAGGTAGTTTTGGTTTCATAAAAAATATCTAGCCAATAATTTTTGGTGACTCTGATAGATATTCAAACCACAAGTGTAAATATTAGAGTATGTTTTTATTATTGTAACCTAGTTAAGACAAGTTTAGCATTGAAATATGTTTTCCCAACTACCAAATTTCTAAATTATAATTAAAATTACTACATTACATGCCCTAAATTTATTTTTATCACTTAGTTGAGATTAACTTCTCTTATCTTAAATTGACATGTTCTTTTCAATCAGCTAACTCCATGTTAAAGTATTTTTCATTCTACACTCAATTTTCCTCTAGTTCACCTACCAAGATCATTAAATGTTAATTAGATTTCTGACTTAGTCCTTAACCATCAAAATAACTATTAAGCATAATACTTACAGGAATTCTTGCTTATTAAACTAGCAAATTAACCTTTACAAGAGTGAGGAGAGCACAAGGGCAAATGGATGAATTCTTTGAGCTACAAGAATGCTTTGAATTCAATTTTACTATTCAATCTAGGACCAAAAGAGTTAGCCTTTTACTTGTTAGGCAAGTAATATCTCCTACACATAAACTTCAACATAATTCCTCTGGGATCATCCAACCAGTTAATCTATAGTTTCTTATACCCAGGAGAATGGTGTTACCACATCTTGTCCCATGGGGACTAGCTATTTCCATTTTTAATTTAACTCCCCCTCTATAGGACTTGCCCAAAGGATCAAGGAATTTTTTCCTAAGTTTACTAGTGATGGTAAGAAAAATCTAGATGAACACTTGGTTGCCTTCTTCATAGCATGTGGAGTAATCAAGGTTGACCATGAAGATGGTTTTGTCAAAAAATTTATGGAGACCCTACATGACTTAGTTTTAGAATGTTTATATCATCTGAATCTAAGTATTATAGCCAATTGGGCTATTATACATGATCAATTTGAGAAAAGATTCAAAGCTACAAAAAATTCTCATATATTACTCATGTAATTAACTCAACTTAAAAAGGAAGCACATGAACACATGCGTGATTTTATTTCTAGATTCAATAGATTACTTTATAAGATTACTTAAACTATGTTTCCTACAATAGAAAATTAGAAGTATTTCTTCATTAATGCACAAGTCCCAAAAGTCAGTTACCAACTATGAAGAACATGACCAATTAATTTAGCAACAACAAAAAATCTTGCTAAAGAGGTTAAAGATGATTTGATAATAGCTTGTAAGATCAAGAAAATAGTATCTAAGGGAGAATAATTTACTCTAAGCATGTCCTAGACTATAGATCCCTTATTGTGAAAGCTAGATAATGACTTGCTTCAAGTTAAAAGATAAATTGCTCAAGGTACTCATGTTGTTCCTATCAAGAATGTTCCCACATGGCATTTCAATAATCAAAATAGAAATCTTATTCTTGGTCCTCAAAAAATATTATAAATTGAAGATGATCCTAGAAATCATGTTGACATGAGTGAAGAAGAAATCAATTAGTTGATGACATTGAATAAAGCATTAATGATGAAGATGATTTTGTGGATCCTATTGGTGACTCCAACTATTACCTAGAATATGAATCTAAAGGTGACTATGAATAAATGATTTAGGAAGATTATAGTCAATCTTATGTAGTATTAAAAGATCTCAGACTCAACAATCCAGTGAGAAGTCATCAAAAGAACTAGAGAAAGAGAAGGGCAATCTAGTGCTAACATAAGTATTCTTAAAAGTGGTAGTCCTCTACCTTATTCCTTTTCTCCTAAAGAAAAATATGCTCCCTCTACTTCTCAAAATTATAAGCCAATTTTTCATACATATAAATTTAATTCCATCATACCTATACCTATTCCTTCCTTTGACATAATTGACCATATAAAGAAAACTATAATTTAGATGTCAAAAGATTAATATTTAAATTTTTACCTAGATCAACTGAGTAGGCTAGTTAAATATTTCCAAAAGCAAGGGATCAAGTAATACACCAAATGTTTCAAAAGGTATCTTACCTAATCCTAAATATTTCCCTCTTTAGAATAATGTTTCTTCTACCTCATCCACATCCACTTCCATATCTAAAAGGATAGATCCATTTTATATGTCCCTCTTAATCAATGGGTATAAGTTCAGTGATTATATTATAGATTTAGGAGCCTCTGATAATATTATGCCAACTAAAGTAGAAAATTCCCTTAGCCTTAATTTAACCAAGTCCATAGGAAAATGCTACTCAATAAAGAGATAAGTTCATCTGATTGGATAAATTAAAGATGGTCAAGCTCTATTAGTAGCTTTCCCATATAAAAGACTTAAAATGACAATCTTATTAGTAGACATCCCTATTTCTTATGGAATGATGCTAAGTAGAAATTTTTATAAAGAACTAAGAGGAGAATCAAATATGGACTTGTCATGTGCACACATCCCAATCAAAAGGGTGAATCATAAATTAGAACTTGAGAAGAAGTCAAAGTACATGATTTCTAAATCTAAAGACCTAAGGTCACACATTGTTTTTGAAGAGTCAAACCATGGAGTTTACTTCCTTAAAGTAAGAAAAGAAACCCAAGAGGAGAAATAAGAAGAAGAGGAAGACATGATATGGACAATGGAATTTGACGGTAGCTATAATTTTCTTGGTTTGGGTGCATAAGTAGTGTTGATATCCCCTACTAGAGAAAATTTGACCTATTCATACAAGCTTATGTTTGAAAACACCAATACCATAGCTAAATATGAAGCACTCTTGTAAGGACTTGAGCAAACAAAAGATAAAGGAGTAAATATTCTTAGAGTACAAGGAGATACCAAATTAATAGTGAGATAGATTAGAGGGTAGTATCAGGGCAAGAAAGATAAACTGAAACACTACCATGATAGAGTTATGAATTCTAAAATTGATTTTTCTACTTTCTTAATCAATTCAGTTCTTAGAGATGAGAATTCAAGAGATGTTTCACTTTTTGTTACTACATCTTTTCTTAGGATAGAATAACAACCTTCAATTTTTAGAGAAGGTGATTACAAAGTAGAATTGGTTTATCATACAAAGGTTCTAGACAATGTTGAACAGTGGTCAGTTTCTAACAATGATAAATAAATAGCTATATTTTTGAATAAACAAGATAATTTTGAAGTACTATACTTTAAAATAAGTAATTCATATTCATGTGAAACAACAAGTATCATTGAAGTTGAACTTACTCATAGTCTAAGCATAATTTAGCTGAAAAGAAATAAAATTCCTAAAGGGTTAGTCTCCTTAGAAGAAATATTTGATAAACATGATCAATTTCTAAAGAAAAAGAAAGAGTATGGTGATATTTCCTCCCCAAAAATAGATTAGGTTAATCTTAGTAATAAATAAGAACCTAAAATGATCAACATTGGTAAGTGTTACTCATAAGAAGAAAATGAAGCTTTCATTAAACTTTTCATAAAGTATATTGATGTGTCTACCTAGTCTTACAAAGATCTCAAATATTTTTTGCAGATGAGGTGTAGCACTATATTCCACTCTAGCCAGGGGTAAAGCCTTTTAAGAAAAATTGATGTCACCATAATCTAATTATTTCAGGTAAAATTCATGCTAAGATTTAGAAACTCCTTGATGCAAAGATCATATATCCAATTCATCACTAAGAATAGTTGGAAAATATTATTCCAGTGAGAAATAAAAATGGGGAAATGTGATTATGTGTTGATTTCCATAATTTAAATCAAGATTCTCTAAAATATATTTATCTTCTACCTATCATGGATCATATCCTACAAGTGGTTACAGGTTCAGAGATGTTATCCATGCTCGACGGATTTTCTAGATACAATCAAATAAGTGTAACTAAGGAAGATCAATATAAAACTACCTATATAACACCATGTGGGATGTTTGATTATCAAAAGATGCCTTTTAGGATACTTAATGCTATAGTAACCTTTCAATAGGCAATGGATATGACATTTTCTACCTTAAATAACAAAAGTATTGTAGTATACTTGGATGACTTAACAATCTTTTCAAAGCAAAGAGGTGATCATCTAGCTAACCTTGAAGAAGTGCTTATTCAATGTAAAAGACATAAGATTTCCTTAAATCTAAAAGAATCCATATTTTTAATAACTGAACATAAACTCCTTAGTCATATAGTATCAAGTGAAGGAACCAAAATTGACCCATAGTGGGTTAAAGTTATTCAAAGTTTTCCTATGCCTATATCTAAGAAAGATGCACATTCAGTCTTCGGTAAGGTAAATTTCCTTACGAGATTTATTGCTATTTTTTTTAGTTGACTCATCACATCTTAGATATGATGAAAAATAAGTAAGACTTCAAATGTAATGCTAAAGGAAAATTAGCCTTTGAAAGAATAAAGGTAGTAATAGTTGAATCCCTAATGCTAGTTTTCCCATATTTTGGTAAAATTTTTAATCTTTACTATTATTATTCAAAGCATACCATGTTATATATACTCATGTATAAAAACTATGGAGTTAAATATCCTATATCTTTCATGAGTCATCCATTGAAAAGCTCAGAATTGAAATACTCATAGATAGAGAAATACACCTTTACAATCGTCAAGGCATGTAAGACTTTTAGGTATTACATCTTGTCATCACATACTATAGTATATGTCCTAGATAATATAGTTAAGTAAATTCTAACTCATCAAGATATAGGATTAATTAGAGTCACTTAGGTAGCTAAGGTGCAAGAGTTTGATCTTGATATCAAACCCACAAAACTAGTAAGAGGTAAAGGACTATGCCATTTGATGATGGAAAGAAATCCTAATGTTGTAGATATAACAACATCTTCAAATCAATATGAAAGAAAGGAAGAGTTACCCATGGTACTCTTCATTGGCCTAGTTGATCAATGGTATAGCAAGATTACTTACTTCTTGACCTATAGAGATTGCCCAACTAATTTGACATGGAAATAAAAATGTACCATCAAGCTAAAGTCAAAGGATTATGTTCTTTGGGATCATGGGTTATATAAATAAGGAATTGATGTAATTTTCCTTCACTACATGTAAAAATAACAAAAAATAAATTTGCTAGAGCAATTGCATGATAAGGTATGTGGAGGTCACTTCTCTACAAGAGTCACAACACATAAAATTTTATGAGCAAGATATTTTTGGCCTACTCTTTTTCTAGATGCTTTATACTGGGTTGGTATGTGTCAAGCCTATCAAATTTTTGTAAGAAGAATAAAATTACTAGCCTTGCCTTTAAAACTAGTAATTTTTTATGAACCATTTTGTCAATGGGGCATAAATTTCATTGGTATGTTAAATCATTCCTCAAGTGCTAGACATTGTTATATCTTGACTGCTACTAACTATTTCAGCATATGTGTCAAATATATTCCTATCAAACATGCCACATTAAAATTAGTATGTTATTTTATTAAAGATAATATTATTTTTAAGATTGGCGTACCACAAAAAATTGTGATAGATATGCATCCAATTTTTCTTCTATTGAGTTAACTGAGTTTTACTATTCATATGGAATAGATTTGGTTCATGCTTCAAATAATTATCCTTGGGGAAATGGCCAAGCTAAATCAATTAATAAGAATTTTATGACCATCATCTATAAGATGGTGGATGATAACTAATGAACCTGTCACACAAAGTTGTTTGATGTATTTTAGGCTGAAAGAATCACCCCAAAGAAAGTAATAGGTATGTCTCCTTTTTAATTGTTATATGGAGTAAATGTTGAAATACCAATAACCATTGAGTTTCCTACTTTACAATTGTGAAAATCCATTGAAGATATTACTTATCAAGATTCACTTGATAAGAGAATCATGTTTCTTGCTAAGTTATAATAGGTTTTGATTCAAGTTATTGACCGAATAGCTGACCACCAAATCAAAGTGAAGAATTTTTTTAATCAGAACACATGAAATAGATAGTTTAAGGTTGATGATTTAGTTCTCTTATGGGACAAAAAAAATTAGCAAAAAGGGAAGATTTTAAAATTTGACTCCTTATGGAAAGGAACTTTTACTTACAAATCTTTGCTAGGAAATACAACTTCTTCCTAGCTCATCAGGATAGAATAGCACTACCACTACCTTTCAATGGGCAACATTTGAATCTCTATGAAAATTTAGAAACAAGGTGATACATGTATGTATATAAATAAAGTTTTCAACTTTACTTTTTAGGTTTTTTATTTTATTTTAATTTTGTGATGTTTGTTTGCTTATTTGTTTTACGACTAAGTTTTTGCAAAGACTCCTTACACAATAAATAAAATGCAAAACCAAAGATGTTGGGACTCACCCATATTCCTCTCTTTCTAATAGAAACAAATGTGTCCTTAATTAGAGCCAACTGGTGTCCCCAAAATTTCATATTTCAAATTTTTGGATACCCCTTTTGAATCTTTTGTACCCTTATGTCATGTGAGTAAGTTGAAATTGTTTGGTCAGTCCATTTAATAAAGCCTTTCAGTTTTTAGTAGTTATTGTATTTGATTTCTTGTGTTTCTTAGTTTCTCCTAATCACTGTAGAAGATTAGAAGGCATTTTATTAAAACCATCACTAGAATACTTTTTCTCATACCCTTCAGTAGGTTAAATAAGTTAAACTACCTTAGCTCATTTGTAATACAAATTAGTTTCTCTAAACTACTTTACTTTCTTGAAAATAAGAAAAGTTGCATTGAAAACCCAATTCATTCTTCCTAGTTAAAATCAAGTTTCTTAGGTTGTTTTAATTCATTATTAAAATAAGTTAAGTAGTCCCATAAACTCGACTACCATGATCAAGACCTAATCAGGTTTTCAAAAGTACTTTACTTTGGAAAGCTAAAATAAGCTAAGTAGTTCATGAAACCTGATGAAAAAGGGGAAAGGATTGATGTAGATTTACCATGCTTGCCCTTAATTCATTATAATTTTTATATATATTGGAAAAATTCCACCTCACTCCTACCCAATAGCTAATTCATCTAAACAAGTAATCATGCTTACAAACACCAAACCATGCTATTTGAGCTTTTGCAGCATTTTTGAGTAAATTCCTTTTGACCCATTTACATTTGAGGTAATTAAATCATCTTTGGGTGATTTTTATGTCTTTTGGTTACTTCTCTCTTGGTTTTTTTCTCTTTATTTTTTCCTTGTGTTGCCATGATTATATGTTTGCTAGGTTTAAATGGTTTTATTTTCACTTTTATTTTCTTAGTGTAATTGGGTGATTTAAATCATGGATTAATATTTGAAACCAATTATCATGCTTTACATTTGTGCAAAATATTTTATAATTCAAATCTCACCTGTAAACCTTGGCTATGAAAATTCCTTGCCCGTTCGGGTTTTCCAAACTCTAAGTATTAATCCTAGGCAAACCCATGAGACACTATCCAAAATTGATTAAGGCTTTCATTTCCTCATTACTCCTTCAATTTTTTTGACTTCATAACTTTAGGTTTATAATCCACAATAACTACCCTTCAAAAACTTGACTCCCAAAGGTTTTAAAACTTTAAGTTTTTGAGCCCTTCTTAATTCAAGTTTTTGACTTTGAGTAACTTGATTAGAAAAAACCAAAGTCATGAGTAAAGAAAAAACCAAAGTCATGAGTCCAGAAAAACCCAAATTCATGAGTCAAGAAAGATCCAAAGTTATCTATATAATCCTAAGTGACTTACCTAGAGTTCTAAGGTTCTATTACTTGAAAAAGAAGTGAGTTTTTCAAGATTTACCATTACTCAAAACTTGAAACTTATTTAGAGGTACTTCAAAAGAAATGAGTTAACTCTTTTCTCAAAATTTCAAATCCAGTGGAAGTAGTTAATCAATAAAAAATAATACATAACAAGCTATTCAGAGTAAGTATGAGCCAATGTCTAGATCAAAAAGTGTAGGAAGGTTAGAGGAAGAGGTAGCTAAAGTGAAAGAGCAAACACCATTGATTGAAGAAGTCCCATAGTTACTATTAGATGAGATTCTAGAACCAAGAAAGAAAGGAAAGGAAAAGGTCAAGAGATCTAAATTCCAAGAAGCCAAGATGAAGTATGGATATAAGGGTTACCCCATTAAATCATGTTTATCTTGAAAGCTAATAAAAATAAGTGATATAGACAAGGGGCATGTGTCTATGACTACGCTTTTATAAATATCAAAGGTCATAGCTAAGACTCCACTCCTATACTCCATGACCAATAGTGGAATACATCAAGCTATAGCTTTCCCAATCTCAACCCAACTTTTTAAATTTGTGTTAGCACGTGCAAAATATTATGATTCTTTGACTAGGGTTGTAAAGGATGTTGCTAGAAATGTGGTTATAAGGTTAGATGTTTAGTACCTTAACTACTAGTTGAAAATCCCAACTTCACCTAAAGTGATTGAAATTTCAATTGAAAAAACTAATACATATTCCCACTATTTCTTCCATTCCAATTTCCATTACATCCACATTAGATCCATCATTATTAATGACTCCTCCCAAGATGCATATCACCATAACTCCAACTAAATTTATTTCAAAGGAATCATATCTTCCTCCTCTACCTTTCCCACCTACTTCACTACCACCACCTCTTCTAGAAGATCAACTCATTACTAAAAAAGAATATGAAAAAGAAAACAAAAGAGAGACAACATCTCAATAAAAACAATAATAAAAGTTTCAATAAATAGTTAAGGCAATGAAAGAAAGAAGAAAAACTACTAAAGAAGGGCCTATGATCATGGTTACAACATAAGAAGTTATTAAAAGACCTAGAGAATAATAAGTAATGGATGATAAAGTGGTAGAGAACATATTAAAAATAGTTGAAAAAGAATCCAAAAAAGAGATCCAAAAAGGGGTGAAAACTCAAGAAATTTCTTCTCAAGAGTTAGTGATTAAAAATAATCAACAATAAATAATAGCTCATTCAAACACTTCTATTGCTATAGATTTCTCATCTTGGTTGGATACACAAAACACTTCTTAGGTGAAAGAAGTAGTAAATCTTGAAGAGATAGAATTTCAACTACTAAAGAGTCTTGATAAGAGGGGTAAAAATCTAAAACTTGCCAAAGTAACTTCAAGGTTACAAATTGAATCTTCAAGACAAATTTTTTCTGAGCTATCAATCCCACCTCAAGGGATGAGCAAATAAGAAGTCACTAAGAGTGACATAACCTATTCAATAATACCCCTTGTAGAGGTAACTATTGAGAGTTTAAAGGAAGATACTTAGACTCTCATTAACTCCCTTTTCAAGAAGTTGGATGAGGAAAAGGTTGCCAAAGCTAAATTAAAAGAATAGAATACACAATTATGTGAAATAATAGATAAATTAGCCAAATATTTTCCACAAGTTATTAATTCATAGGAACTAATTGAGAAATGAGTGATTTCTAAGGTAGAAGATACTAGAGATAAATCTAAAGCTATTGACAAGTGGATTGCTAAAATGAGGTAAAAGGTTTAGAAACTTTTTCCCAATATTCAAAATACACTTACTAGTATTTTGAATAAATTGAAAATAATTAAGTTAGTAATGAAATAAATTGAGCTTGAAAATGGAACTTCTCAATTACAAAAATAAATCCTAGAGACCATAGGTAATTTGAGTGATAAGGTCTTGGTTGAAGAAAATATTGCCCTAAATGGATCGATGATAAGGATAAAACAAGTAGATTATCTCATATCTTTTCAAATAATCATTTTAAAAGAAATGAGTGAAGAAATGGAGAATTTGTCAAAAGAGGCAAGTGATGAAAAGACAAATTTAGAAGATTCATTGTATGCTTTAATTAGTATCTAGTTAGACAAAGTTATGAGGACATCTAAGTAGTTATATGAGCAATTTGAGAAATTAATAGAAAAATCCACAAATCTTTTTAAATACAAGTATATGAAAGAATTGGTCAAATATAAATAAGAAGTGAAGATACTTGAACAAATAATTGAAAAAGTAAAAGCTCATTTCAAAAATCTAGAAAGGGAAATGTTGAGGCTTGAGATAGAAAGATAAGTACTTGTCAAACTAGATGATGTCATCATACATCAAATAATGTCTCAACATATCAAGTATAGAGAGAAGCACAGGAATCAAATTCATGAAGTAGATTAATTCTATTCTAATTCTTGAATAAATTTCTCATAAGAAGAAAAGGGATCTTTCATTAAATTTCTCACAAAGTATATTGATGTGTTTGCCTAGTCCTACAAAGATCTCAAATCTTTTCAGCTGGATAAGGTACATCACTATATTTCACTCCAATAAGGGGTAAAGCCTTTTAAGCAAAAGTTACCTCACCATAATTTAACTATTTTAGGTATAATTCATGTTGAGATTTAGAAACTCCTTGATACAAAGATCATATATCCAATTCATCACTTCAAATGGTTGGAAAATATTATTTCAATGAGAAATAAAATGGGGAAATGTGTTTATGTTTTGATTTCCATAATTTAAATCAAGCTTCTCTAAAATATAATTATCCACTACCCATCATGGATCATATCCTTTATGTGGTTACAGGCTCAGAGATGTTATCCATGCTAGATTGATATTTTAGATATAATCAAATAAGAGTATTTCAATAAGATCAATATAAAACTACTTTTACAACACCATGGGGGATGTTTGATTATAAAAAGATGCATTTTGGGCTAATTAATTCTAGATTAACCTTTCAATAGGTAATGGATCTAACATTTGCTCAAATAAAGAACAAAATTATTGTAGTATACTTGGATGACTTAATAGTCTTTTCAAATCAAAGATGTGATCATCTAGTTGACCTTAAAGAAGTCCTTATTCAATGTAGAAGACATGGGATTTCCTTAAAAACAAAAAAACCCATATTTGTTGTAACTGAAGGTAAACTCCTTGGTCATATAGTCTCAAATAAAGGAACTAAAATTGACCTTCAGTGGGTTAAATCTATTCAGAGTTTGCCTATACCTACATCTAAGAAAGGTGTAAACTCATTCTTCGATAAGGTAAATTTACTTAAGAGAATTATTCCTAATTTTTCTAAGTTAACTCACCACATCTTAGATATTATGAAAAAGAAGCAAGACTTCAAATGGAATGTTTAAGGGAAATTTACATTCAAAAGAATAAATGAAGTAATAGATGAAGCCCCAATGCTAGTTTACCCAAATTTTGATAAAGTTTTTATTCTTTACTATTATTATTTAGAGTATACCATGTTAGCTATACTCATACATAAAAATGATGAAAGAGTTGTATCTCCTATATCTTTCATGAGTCAACCATTGAAAAGCTCAAAATTGAAATACTCAAAGATAGAAAAACATGCTTTCGTAGAGGTCAATGCATGTAAAACTTTTAGGTATATGTCCTAGATACTATAGTTAAGTCAATTATAACTCAACAAGAGCTAGGATTACTTAAAGGCACTTGGGTAGCTAAGGTGCAAGAGTTTGATCTTGATATCAAACCCATAGAACTAGTAAGAGGTAGATGACTATGCCAATTGATGATGGAAAGAAAGCTTGATGTTATAGATATATCAACATCTTCAAATCAAGATGAAATAAATGAATAGTTAAAAATGGTACTATTCATTTACCTAGTCAATTAATGGTACAACAAGATTGGTTACCTCTTAACCTATATAGATTGCCTAGCTAATTTGACATAGGAAGAAAAATGTACCATCAAGCTAAAGTCAAAAGATTATGGTTTTTGGGATCATGGGTTGTATAAATGAGGAATTTATGGTGTTTTCCTTCACTATGTGGATAAATAATATCAAAAAAGGTTGATAGATAAATTTCATGATAATGAATGTGGAGGTCACTTCTCTATAAGAGTCACAACACAAGATTTTACAAGCTAGATACATCTAGCCTACTCTTTTTAAAGATGCTTTAGACTAGGTTGCTAAGTGTCAATCCTATCAACTCTTTATAAGAATAATCAAACTACCATCCTTGCCTTTAAAACCAGTAATTGTTGATGAACCATTTCATTAATGGGGCATAGCTTTCATTAGTATGTCAAATCCTTCCTCAAGTGCTAGACATTATTATATCTTGATTGCTACTGACTATTTTAGCAAATGGGTGGAAGTTATTCTTTTCAAACATGCCACATAAAAAGTAGTATGTGATTTCATTAAAGAGAATATTGTTGTTAGTTTTAGGATACCACACAAAATTGTGATAGATAATGTAGCCAAATTTTCTTCTATTCAGCTAAATGAGTTTTGATATTCATATGGAATAAATCTGGATCATGCTTCGAATCATTATCCTCAGGGAAATGGCCAAGTTGAATCAAGTAATAAGAATTTGATGACCATCATCCATAAGATTATTGATGATAACAAATGAACCTGACATAAAAAGTTTTTTGATGCACTCTAGGTTGACATAATCACCCCAAATAGAATAATAGGTATGTCTCATTTTTAGTTTTTATATAGAGTAAATGTTGAAATACCAATAACCATTAAGTTTCTCACTTTACAATTGTCAAAATCCATTGAAAATGTTACTTATCAAGATTTAATTGATAAGAGAATAATGTTTATTACTGAGTTATAAGAGGTTCACATTCAATTTGTTGATCGAATAGCTGACCACCAAATGAAATTGAAGAAATTTTTTGATCAAAATGCATGAAATATATAGTTTAAGTTCAATGGTTTAGTTCTCTTATGGGAAAAATAAAATGAGCAAAAATGGAAGCATGGAAAATTTAACTCCTTATGGAAAGGACCCTTTACTATACAAAGCTTTACTGGGAAAGACAACTTCTTCCTATCTCATTGGGATGGAATAACACTACCACTACCTTTCAATGGGGAGCATTTAAAGCTCTATGAGAATTAAGAAATAGGGTAATACCTATATGTATATAAATAAAGTTTTCAAGTTTC
The DNA here is from genome assembly GCA_037957365.1 of Torreya grandis. NCBI lineage: Eukaryota > Viridiplantae > Streptophyta > Pinopsida > Cupressales > Taxaceae > Torreya > Torreya grandis. Next base: position 203,246 of record JARHVA010001209.1, read on the forward strand.
TTTTTAAGTTTTGTTCCTACTTTTGTGATGTTTTTTTGTTTAGTTGTTTTGTGATTGAGTTTCTGTAAAGACTCCTTACCCAATAAATAAGATACAAAACTAGAGATGCTAGGATCTCACCCTTATTCCTCTCTTTTTTATATAAATAAAGGTGTCCCTAGTTAGAGCTAGCTGGTGTTCCCAAAAATTCACATTTCAAATTTTGGGATACCAATTTTGGATCTTTTATACCCTTATCTCATGTGAGTTAATTGAAATTGTTTGGTCAGTCCATTTAATAAATCCTTTGAGATTTTAGTAGTTGTTATATTTAATTTATTGTGTTCCTTAGTTACTCCTAATCACTCTAGAAGATTAAAAGTCATTTTCTTAAAACCATCACTAGAATACTTTTGCTCATCCCCTTTAGGAGGTTAAATAAGTTTAACTAACTTAGGTCATTTATAATAAAAATAGAGTTCTCTAAACTACTTTACTTTTTTTTAAATAAAGAAAGTTGTATTGGAAACCTGATTCATTCTTCCTAGTTCAAATTAGGTTTCTTAAGTTTCTTTAATTCATTATTAAAACAAGTTAAGTAATCCCTTAAACCTGACTATCACAATCAATACCTAATTGGGTTTTCAAAAGTACTTTACTTTGGAAAGCTAAAATAAGCTAAGTAGTTCAAGAAACCTAATTAGAAATGGGTAAAGGATGGCATGGCTTTCCCTCACTTGTAATTAATACATTAGAATTTATATATATATTAGAAAATTCCACCCCATTCTTACCTAACAACTAAGTCATATAACCAAGTAATCATGCTTACAAACCTCAAGCCATGTTGTTTGAGCTTCTAGAGCATTTTTGAGCAAATTCATTTTGACCCTTTTTCATTTAAGGTAAGTAAATCATCTCTAGCTGATTCTTATGTCTTTTAGTTGCTTCTCTCTTAGTGTTTTGTCTCTCTATGATTTCCTTGTGCTATCATGAATATATGTTTGTTAGGTTTAAATGGTTTTGTTATCTCTTTCATTTTCTTAGCGTAACTGGGCACTTTCAATCATGGATTCATATTTGTAACCAATTATCATGCTCTAAATTTGTGCAAAATCTCTAAAAAGTAAAATCCCACATGTAAACCCTAGCCATGAAAATCCTTGCCCATTCTAGTTCCCCAAACTTGAATTCTTAATCTTAGGAAAGCCCATGATACATTATCCAAAATCTCTTTAGGTTTTCATTTCCTTGTTACTCCTTTAGGTTTCGTGACTTCACAATTTTGGGTTTCTAATCCCCAATAACTACCCTTCAAAAAATTGAATCCTAAAGGTATTAACACTTTGGGTTTTTGAGCCCTTCTTACTTCAAGTTTTTGATTTTGAGTAACCTGATCAGAAAAACTTAAAGTCATGAGTCAAGAATAAACTAAAGTCGTTAGTCAATAAAAACCCAAAGTCATGAGTTAAGAAAAACCCAAAGTTATCTAGATAATCCTAAGTGACTTACCCAGAGTTCTAAAGTTATATTACTTGAAAAAGAAGTTATTTTTTCAATATTTCCCTTTACTTAAAACTTGAAACTTGTTTAGAGTTGCTTCAAAATCAATGATTTAACTCTTTTCTCAAAATTTCAAATCTAGTATAAGTAGTTAATCAGTACAAAATAATAAATAATAAGTTCTCCAAAGTAAGTCAGAGCTAATGTCTAGATCAAATAGTTTGGGAAGATCAAAAGAAGAGGTAGCTAAAGTTCAAGAGAAAACAACATTGATTGAAGAAGTCCCAGAGTTAGTCTTAGAGGATATTCTAGAACCAAGCAAGAAATGAAAGGTAAAGGTCAAGAGAGATAAATTCTAAGAACCCAAAATGAAGTATGAATATACGAGTTACCCCATTAAATCATGTATATCCTCAAAGGTAATATAAACAAGTGATATAGTCATTAGGTATGTATTTGTGACTGAGCTTTTTGAAAGATCAAAGGTCAAAGCTAAGACCCCACTCCTACACTCCATGACCAATAGTGGAATCCTTCAAGCTAAAACTTTCTCAAACTCAACCCAACTTCTTAAATTTGTGTTAGTATATGCCAAATATTATGATTCTTTAACTATGTTTATGAGGTATATTTCCAAAAATGTGGTTATAAGGTTATATGTTTAGTACCTTAACTACTACTTGAAAATCCCAACTTCACCTAAAGTGATTGACATTTCAATTAAAAAAGCCAACAACCAATGGGAGACCAAGATGGTAGAATGTATTAAGATTATGAATACATATTACTTGAAGAAATCAAAGCAACCTTCAAGGTTCCCCAACCATATAGTTAGGTCATATTTTGTTCAATAATTTGATGATATCATTTAGTTGTTATGGAGAATCAATGGAGAGAATAATGCTAAATGGTTCTCACCAGATGTATGCCTATATCAGACCCATTGATGCTACCAGAAGCTCTTTCATGATTGAATGGGCTATAATGATAAGTGATAAGTGATAATATGGATCAATAGTTCAAGAATGTATTACATAATTTTGATTTCAAGATGAATTCATATCTTGTATATGTAATAGCTTCAAGTAGAGTTTTCTCAAGGTTGAGAATAAAAGCCACACTTTCAACTATGCATATATATGAATATTATCCTCAACTGGTTCTTAAAAAATAATACAAACATTACATTCTAGTAAATTATAGTTTATTTTATGAACTTATTTATAAATTTCATGCATCCCTAAAGCATATAAGAGTATCAAATGAAGTATGGGATGCATTTTCACTGTATGGTTGTATTTTCATTCAATTTCTTGATTTCACCTATTTCAGAGTAGGAGGTTTTTCATGTGCACCTATCAAGATACCCATATATCCTAATGATAAGTTGATCCTCATGGAATTTTATAGACAACTTGTTGAACTACATGATCTCCAGTCAAAATCTCATAAGGATGTTATCAATTTTCCCATTCCAATTAGTCACTATCACTATCTTAGCATTTATAAAGCTAGGAATGTATAGAAGGAAATGTATAACCACTACACTCAAGAACACTTTGAGGCTAGATCTAATTTTTATTGTAGAGGTGTTTCTCAAAGTACTATTTCTCCTGAGTATATGCATATCCTAGCACTTGAATATTTTTAGATAGATTGCAAGGATGAGTTTGAAGGAGAAAAGATAATAGTAGGTTGACTATGGAATAGATTCATGAATCTGATTTAGATTTTGTTCCTAAAGATATGGAAGATGATGGTGATGTTATAAGTGATGCTTTTCATGTAATAGGATGGAATAATGTTATGCTTCCAACAATCATTTTTGATGATGATCATGTTAAAACAATTCTCTAAAGAACTTTAAATGTTTTGGCAATGACTTCCAATTAGCTTCTTAACAAGGGCCATTTCATGAAGGAATTAATAAGTGAGACTACATGTGTGGGGAAAAAGATAAAAGAGATAGTGCAAGGAGAGAGTAGCCAAGGCCAAGTATATACCAAAAAGATAAAACTTAGAAGTAATATTGATTATACATTTTTAGTAGTTAAACATAAGGAACATATTCAGGTAGAGGTTCCCCTTCCATAGTTAGTCACCACCACAGGTACTCCTATCTCTACCATTACCACTATTTCTTCCATTCCAATTTCCACTATATCCACATTATATCCATCAGTATTAATGCCCCCTCCTAAGAGTCATATCACCATAACTCCAGAGAAATTTATTCCAAAAGAATCCTCTCCTCCTCCTCCATCAATTTCCCACCTACTTCACCACCACCACCTCTTCTATAAGATCAACTCATTACTAAAAAAGAACCTAAAAAAATTGAAAGAGAGACACCATCTCAAGAATAATAGTAAGAAAATTTATAATAAATAGCTAAGGCAATAAAAGAAATAAGAAAAACTACTGAAGAAGGACCTAAGCTCGTGGTAATAGCATAAGAAGTTAGTAAAAGACCCAAAGAAGAGAAGGTAATGGTTGAGAAAGTGGTAGAGAAGGTAGTAGAAATAGTTGGAAAAGAATTTGAAAAAGAGATCTATAAAGCGTGTAAAACTCAATAAATTTCTTCTCGAGAGTTAGTGATTAGAAATAATCAACAACAAATAATAGCTCATGCAAACACTTCAGTTTCTATAGATTTCTCATCTTGGATAGATATACAAAACACTTTTAAGGTTAAATAAGTAATAAATCTTGAAGAGATAGACTTGAAACTACTAAAGAGTCTTGATAAGAGGGCTAAAAAGCCAAAACTTGACAAAGTAACTTCAAGGTTATAGATTGAATCTTTAGAATAAAAGTTTGTTGAGATAACAATCCCACCTCAAGGGATGAGTAAACAAGAAGTCACTAAGAGTGACCTAACCTATTTAATAATACCTCTTGAGGAGGTAACTACTAAAAATTTAAAGGAAGATACTCAAACTATCATTAACTCCCTTTTCAAGAATTTTGATGAGGAGAAGGCTGCCAAATCTAAATTAAAAGAACATAATACATAATTATGTCAAATAATAGCTAAAGTAGACAAATCTTTTCCACAACAAGTTATTTCTTCAGGGGAACCAATTGAGTAGTAAGTTATTTATGAGTTAGAAGAGACTATAGATAAAGCTAAAGATATTGACAAGTAGATTGATAAAATGAGGCCAAAGGTTCAAAAAAAAATTCCTAGTATTTAAGACACACTTATTGATATTTTGAATAAATTGATAGAAATTAAGTCAATAATGAAAGAAATTGAGAATGAAAATGGAGATTCTAAATTTCAACAAGAATTCCTATAAACAATAGGTAATTTGATTGAGAAGGTCTTGGTTGAAGAAAATATTGCACCAGATGGATCGATGAAAAGGATAAAACAAGTAGATTATCTCATATCTTTTTGAATCATCATTCTAAGAGAAATGAGTGAATAAATGTAGACTTTATCAAAAGAAAAAAGTGGTGCAAAGACAAATTTAGAAGATTCATTGTATGGTTTAACTAGTATCTAGTCAGACAAAGTTCCAAGGACATCTAAGTAGTTGAATGATTAGTTTGATAAATTAATATAAAAATTTGTGAATCCTTTTACATACAAGTCTATCAAAGAATTGGTTAAATGTAAACAATAAGTGAAGAGACTTGAAACAATAATTTAAAAAGTAAAATCTCATTATAGAAAGCTAGAAAGGGAAATTTTGAGGCTTAAGACGGAAAGACAAGCACTTGCAAAACTAGATGATGCAATCATACAACAAATAATGTCTCAACATATCAAGTATAGAGAGAAGTGAAAGAATCAAATTCATGAAGTAGAATAATTCTATTCCAAGTCTTGAATAAATTTCTCTCCTTCTATTTTCTCTTTTCTCTTCATAAACACATTATAGGTAATCTTGTTTTCAGTGATTACTTTGTAAAATTAATGTCATTATATGATTCACTTGTAGAGGTGAAATCACTTTGTAAAATTCAAAGACTTAAGTAATCTAGCTAAAATACTATTGCTTATAGTCATTTTGTAAAAGTGAATTAATGGACCAACCTTGCCATTGTATGTAAAGTGTTTGTGCTCAATCCAAATAGGAAGATTGAAGAAATAATACATGCCAACAACCTTTTCATGCTATGGAGGAGAAATTCAAGGAGGACGTTTCTCAAAAACTTTTAGTTTTTTGTGTATCACATGGGGAAATGGAGAATTTGTGTTATTTTTGTTTTATATCTCTAATTTAATATAAAAATAGATGTTGGCCTACGTGCCAGGAAGATGACAATTTTTAGAAGAAAATAAACTATTACAATTGTGTAAGAAGTTTAAGAAATATGAAACTTTATATTCAAGACAATTGGATTATTTTGTATGAATGGTTGCTAAAAGTGATTAATAAAAGTGATTGATTTATGGATAACTTTACATATATGGGAATTTCTCTATGTTCAATGAAGGTGGAATGGTAAAATTTGTGCTAACTATTTTACATAAATTGAATTCATCATTTTCTTAGTCATTTTGTTGAAGAAATTATCATAATTATATGCTTATCTACTTGCCAGGATACAATAGACTCTACACAACTATTTATTGTGCAATGCAATTTTCTATTTCTCAAATGTTGAAATATTTCTCTTATTTCCTGATTTCTATTAAATTATTTTCACATTTCTAAAAAAATTTACTGTAAAATCCCTTTGTAATGGTTCATGAGCAAAGTGATTAACGTAATACCTCAATTAAAACCAACTAACACATAAATTGTTAGCTCTATGAACAACTATAAGTGTAAGTAATTAGAAATAGATAAACATAAACATATAGGAGCTTCACTATTTAAATGAAGGGGATTTAATCCTATGACTACATAGGTTATTTTGGTTTCATGCAAAATATCTAGCCAACAATCAAGACCTAATATGGGAAACTAGGATTTGAAAGAAAATTATTTTAAAATTGCTACAAAATTTTAAAATTTAATTCTAATTTATAATTTTATTATGTATTTAAAAAAAATTAAAAAAAAGGAAAAATCAAAATCAAATTTACCCTAGGGTTTTTACGGTTTTTATGCACAAACAAAATATGTTGGGTTTATCAAATGATTTAACAATTTTGGTAAAATTGGTTTATTATTCCTAATTTAGTTAAGGGTATAGAGTAATAAAATCATTAAATAAATATACAATAATTAATCCACTAATTTTTATAATTTGACAATAATTTGAATCTTTCTAAAAATAGTAATAAGGGATAAAAAATAAGACTTGGCTAAAAACTAATTGAGATGGCTATTATAGGGTCTAAAATTCACTGTGTAAGACTAGGAAACTATCATAAATCAAGATATATAATTTTTTTATGATTGGATAGGAGCATCAAAATAGGAAACCCTAGGGTCTAGTGCTATAGTCCCCTTTTTCACTATTGTCTGGGAGATCTAAGTTTTTTGGGTTTTGTTCGATGTGTTTGTGTGAGCCTTCCTATGAAATATTGATTATTAAATGTCTGTAGAACTCCTTGTAGAGATGATTTAGTATTAAACCCTATACTCAATTATACTTTAATAAGCTTCAAGAAAGATGGGGGTTAGTGTGCATAATATGCACTAAATGTGTAACCACACCCCTTATGTGGGCATGTTGCCTACATAACAATAATCTTAAGAGGGATCAAGCCATATGTAGTTACCCCACTTGATGTGATTTGTATAGTTATGTGTATGAAGATAAAATTCTAAAACTAATGTGCTTAAGGTGGCTAGCGATTGATGTAAGTATTTGACTAAGCTTGTAGTATTATTAGCTAGTTAGATGCAGAGAGTAGGGAATATTACCTTAGTGGTTTTTCTTGTATTCTTATTTGCTTTATGATAATTTCCAACCCTTTACAAATGACCTTTGAATGGGATTTTATAGGGATTTATTAGTCATGGGTTGAATGTGCTTGCACTAAGCTGAAAAGAAGAGAGATAATAACTAGAAGGAACTAACCATTTAAGTAAAAATGCACTTGGATAGGAGCATCTAAAGTGGACACTAAAGGGCCTGATGCTATTGTCCAATTTGGGCACTAAAGTCATGAGCTATTGGGACCTAGGGGGATATATTTTTCATATAAAGAGAAATCTAATTGAGATGGGGTCAGGTTTGGAAGGCTATGAATGACTAGGAATTAGTGAAATATGCCTAGGAGGGTTATGAAAGGAAGCAAAAGGGACCTAATGGGTTAGGTGTCATTAGCCATACTCAAGTTACTAATTTTCACATTTTATATGACCATATTTTGTTACTATAAGCATGCAAAAAATTGAAATAAAAAGTGAAAAAATTAATTAAAAAATAAGTTAATTCTTTGATTTTGAAGAGTATAGAATTAACTCAAGCAACATTGTACACAAATAATCACAACAGAGTCAATAGGGTCATTACTATTCTATATAATCAAGATCTATAAGAACATAGTCAAACAAGTTGAGTATGTTTTTTAGATATAAAACAGGCTATATAACTATGTCAAGATAGTTCACCTAGTTCATTATAAGGATATAGTTTTATAGACTATAAACTTGTGAAAATGTCACTATAAATGAAAAACCAAAATGATAAAGAAGGTAAGAATGAACCTTGGTGGTTTTGAATATGTTTATTTTTCAATATCTTATGCTATGTTACTCAAATGTTGTTTTAAATGTTACATGAATATATTCGATTGGTTTTACATAGTTAGTAAAACTTGTATGTTGAAAACTAATTTATGAATAGAGTCAACTAGTTGGACTATGTCTAAAAACTTGTAATGCTAAAAAAGAATAAATACAAACAAAGTCAATTGGATTGATTATTTATGAAATCATGTAACTAAAGAATAAGATTGTGTCAAGATGATCGATCTAGTCATTTGTATCTGGAGAAGACCTATACATATAGAATATAGTCATTTTGGGGCAACTATGTGTTGAACATGTGCATAGACTATTATAACTATTTTGATAGGTTTGATACAATGATAAAAACTAAAAATATATAATATGATGATAAACTGAATGTGTGAAAGAAAATATACAAGGTTTTGATTCACATCAGGTTCACAAGAATGTATATAAAGGAAAATAAATCTGACTTATTAATAAATCCTATCCAAAATAAGATAAATCCTACTTAAACTTTCATTTGTTGATACATTAAATATTCAATGTCATAATCAATATGGATCTAATAGACCTAACCAAGGGATCTCTTACTACAATAATATCACTAGAGAGGGTTCCAAAACCTCTACTCAAGTAAAACTATGCAATAACCCTATCTAGGTCTTATGTTTTCATATTCACTAAGTATATTCAAAGTAAAGTAAAATCTAATCTAGTTCTCACCAAATTTTGTGGCACAAGGTGGGGTTAATAAACATAATAAGTAAACATGCACATAATATCTATACTCTAATCAATGTATATTAAATCCTAATATATAGGAGAGAAGCACAAATGCTAATATATCTACATTAATAAAGGATTAATAAAGTTATGAATACTTACCTTTGAATTGAACCCACTGAGCCTTAATCTCTCCCTTGGATAAGGTGCTTCACATGAGGTTATTCTGGTATGTAAGGATAAAAAGGATAAGTTATCTTTAGGGTATAAATTTTTTCTATGTATCCAAAAGACTTCTCTTTAAGAAAAGATCCATATCTCCAAAGAAAGTATAGAAACCCTAACCAATGCTCCTCAATTATAATGGTGGATAAGAAGATATGTAATATAATATTATTATTCTTCTCTTATCTATCTAAATGAAAAAAATGGATGTGTATATATAGATAAATCTAACCTTAAACCTTTCTAAAAGTTTAGTTGAGAGGGTTGGACCAATTTGACTCTATATCATTAATTGATAAAAATAAGTTAGGTCCTAGTGTAGGTTGGCTAAGGCTAACCTAAAATCATAATGTGCGAATATCAATAAGAATACATGGTTATCCTAGGTTGATAGTGTATGGTAAATGTCAAAAAGGGGTTTTAGGCTTAGAAAGAAACTAAGGCAGTGAATTTCTTGGATGAGTGTGTAAAAGAGGTGGAAAATCTTAGGGAAGTGTATATGAGAAGGTTTTGTAGATAACAAGTGGTGGTATAGGGGAAAATAATATTGAGAAGCACCAATGGTTTACCCACCCTTTTCCTAGTGCACTTTGTAAAGTGTACACTTAGAGAGATTAAGACTTGATAGGCTCCTATAAGAGAGAAAGCATCAATCATTGATAAAGTTTGAAATTATTATGTGTATACATATAGCCACTTGGTTCTTAATAGTAACTAGTGTAGGTATGTTTGATATGTTATTGGGTAGGAAATGGATACAATAGATATGATCCATCTAATCCATAGTGTATATATGCCAAAAATAAGTACATGAAAATCAATTGATCATAGTTGAGGGTCTTCCATATGATTATCCTCTACCTATTCCATAGGAATTACTTCCCAATCACTAGTTATAATTTTAGCATAATTTCCAAATATAACATAGTTATTAATTATAGCTCATAGCATAATTCCTATTGATACATCATAGAATTAAGTAGATCCACTAGTGTAGGTGAGGTTTACTCCTATAGCTTTGACACGTATGCATAGTCTCTAAAAAACACCATTATTAAATAAACCCCTGCATCAAAGATATGTCATAGATTCTAGAGGGAATTCTTCCACTAAATTTTTATTAAGATCAATATTATTAGGTTCTCAAGGTTATCAACATAGGGTACCAATGTCACCTACAACATTTTATACTAGATGGGTTCCTAATACCCCTACATTTCACAGGATACCATAGTCAGTACCATAGATTCTTAGCACCACTACATAAATAGATACAAATATATATACAAATTACTCAGTATAATAGATTATAGGATCATAGTTTCCCTTTTACATAGAATGCATGATCATAGTCCCCTTATTCAACATAGGTCAAAATGATAGTGTCTCCCATGAGACTCATCAGTTAGTATGGTTTCCTCCTTCTTATACATACTTTACCACTCTCTTGATCCTTTTACATAGTTCATTTTCATATTTATTATACTTAAATTATTTCCAAAAAAATAAAAAATAATATAGCATATTTCAAAACACAAAAAAAATTCAAATAATTACTCAAAAAACACAAAATTTATAGATTGTATGAATTTTCTATGTTTAGATTTATTCTATTTGCTAGACACTACATATGCTAGGTATATTAGTATAGTTAGTTTATCATACTAAATGTTTCACTTGTTCTTATTGAGTGCTTAAATATTGTCTATAAGACTCATGTCCATTACACTGATCTAGACTTGCTAGTATCTACCCATTGGGGGCATCTACACTAATACATCATACTTCATTTGATACATTAACCCACATGGGTAAATCCTATACATAGTTTCAATTATAAGGTTTTATCCTTCTATACTTTACATTTGAACTTTAGAATTGTAAAATTTATATATTGAACATTACTATTCATACTGATATTTTTTGTCAACTATTACTACATTAGACTCAACATATATACATCCTATCTCTTACATGTATTTTTATTACATATTCATGCATGATTTCATTTATATATTCTATATTTTAGAGTTTATTAGATTTATATGCTTCTTCTATTCAAGGGAATTTGAATATTCCATTATTCTTTGGCTCTACACCACTTCTATTCATAGTATGTATACCTTAGACATATTCCCATGTCCTTTGTGTGTGCTTTCTTAATTATATATGTGGACATTTTAACATGTCCTTATATGTGGATTTAATATAAATTACTTTTTTCCTATATATGTGGACATTTGAACATTTCCTTTTATGTCTTATTTTCTCAAATTTAGTGGCATATGTTTATATCACTTGTATTGTGTCCCCTTGGCCTATTTTGCATGCCTCATGTGTTTTGTATGTATGGTTTATTATATGCATCATGGCCATGAAACTTGTATTTTATGATTATACACACAATGTTTTGATTCCATGAAGGACCTCATGCATCTACCCTTCATACTTGGGTGTCATGATGGACATCATGACCCATCCCCCTAGGTAACTACTCAGTTCTACTCAAAAAATTTATTACATATATTGATTACATCTTTCTTGACACCCTCGTGAAATGATAGACATGACATACATATTACATTAGATTCCTATTCTTAGATTATCTTACATTTTTATGTTATGTATACACATTATATTTGAATATCATGCAATTATCATTTATGCTCCAACTAACACACATTTAATACATCTTTTTCTTTTGAGGATAGTTCTTGCATAGGTTCAATAACTACCCTCAAAAGAGGGGTAAATAAAATGGGTTTGTCAAATAGATCAGGCTCCTATATTTCACTCATAGTACATTTTTTTAGCATGCAAGATCATATTTAGAAAATTAGACATAGGTAAACATAGTGAAAAAATAGTGACTCAAAAAGTAGTATAGTGACATAGAATTTAGACCAAAAGGACATTAGTGAAAAAATAGGGGCACTAGTGCTACATGACACTAATATATAATAGAATAAATTTTAGAACAACTCATATTATCCAAAATAGTACAATAGGTATAGTATATGTTTACATAGATCCAGTTATAGTTTTATCAGGTATGCTCTATTTTACTTATATTCATACTAACTCAACTTAGATCTTTTTAAGTTTCTTAGATTGGGGGAATCATGTGTGGAATGACCATTCCCATATTTATTTTAGATACTCAGATACAAATATTAAAACTCAATAAAAAATTAATATATGTAGATACTAGATTGAGAGCATGTGCATGACACATTATTTAGTTATGCTTAATTACACACTGGTTGATCAGATGGAATTACAAATTCCACATCATTATTTATGTTTTATACACTTAAAATCATATTTCATGTTATCACCAATTTCATTCCTTACTCCATCTATAGTGGTTGGCATTCTTGAGTGTCCTAGAGCTACCTAATGTACCTGAGTGACCACAAAGCCAAAAATACAAAATTAAATATAGTTTGTTAGATAGTTTTGGTACTTTATATAGTTTAATTTTAGATGATTCTACTATGAATGGGTAATTAATGATGGAATCATAACCCAATTGAGTTATTGATCCATCCACATAATAGGATTAGACACAATATCAGTCTAATCCAAGATATTCATAGGTCATGATCCACCAAGCAAGGGCGGGACATAATGGATTAAAAATTGGATTGATTTCTTGATCCACCCACACATGAGGATTGATAAACCTATCAAATCACTCCAAACTATTCATCGATTGATAACTATATACATGAAAACACACACACACACACACACACACAGACACACACACACACACACACACACACACACACACACACACACACACACACACACACACACACACACACACATTGTCACTAGGTCCATGTATTGATTCATGTACCCAATGAGGTGTATTCATTTATTTCCTCTTTCCCATCTCTTTACTTAGCTTAGTATTTTTATTTTGATATTTATTAAGGACCAATTTATGCATGTTTCACTTTCATATCATGCATTGGATCATAATTTAGACCCAACTTCACATAAATAGATTCAGATTTATAGACTTCACTTCTTAGGTAAGTCCAAGTATACTTATTTTTCCTTTATACTAGTAATTTTTATTTGTTGCATTTATATCATAAATGTGGGATAGGTTGTAATCACCTAAAATGGTTATTTGAGTGCTAATAATTTTACTTGAGACTATCTACTCCTAACTTATCCATAGACCTATCCTAGATGATATGTACCTAAGGATATGATATACTAATATATATGGGTTGATTAATATGCTGACATGTGGTACATATCCCCATTAGTTAGCTATATGGGTCCAATATATTAGGATAAATGAGTAACTTATGGAATTAGGGATTGAGTAATGTTCATTCTATATTGGGATTAAGAGGTTACCCATCCATTATTAGTTATTTAGAAGTCTATATAAAGGAGGTGACTATCATTGTAAAGTAAGGAAGTAAGCATTGAGTCTTATACTGTAAGAGTATATTGGAGGTTGTCCTCTTGAAGAGACATTATGGAGTTATTCCTTCCTAAATGAGTATTTTATGTTGTTACCTTGCCTTAAGGGTGATTATTCTATTTCTCCATATATTGAGTATTTAGGAATCTTGGCCCACCTATATATTTTGTGTTGTGTTGATCTACATTATATTCTACACATTTCTAATTGTTATAAGTGTGGATCATAATAAGTAGTATCATATGTTTGATTTGTGTAATTTGTGTGGGGAAAACCCTTATTTTTGTGGAATCATTAATATCTTGAAATTGGTCATAAATTTTTGAACAATGTGTTTAATGGAGATGAATAGAATTTTAAGGAAGTCAGTAAAAAAAAGTGAGGTTTTATGATCAGCTTTGAGGGAGTTATTGATATGTTAGTTTTTATACTTATTTTGTCATATCTATCGAAATATAAGTTTTTTTTGTAAAATTTTAACTAACATTGTATCATCATACAGGAAAGCTACAGACAAGATTTTATATTTTTTTGAAATATTTTGAGTGAGTTATTATTATTTTATAATTTTTCATAGATTCACTCTATAGGACTAAATTGTTGGAATTTTTTCAAGAAAATGTGACTAAAGTTCCATTACCATAAGTGAAAGTTACAATCAAAAATTTGTAAACTTTTTTATTATTTTTCATGATTTATGAAAATTTTAGGGTTTTTTTCATTAACCATAATTTTAGTTTTGCATGGAAGAATAATTACTATGGCCATTTATGGAATCAGAGTAGCATAGTGGAATATGGTACATAGAATCAAAGGAGGAATAATTATGCAAGGACTCAAGGTAGTATAGTTATGATCATGAATGAAATTGTAATAGAAAAATTGAATTTATAAACAAGTTTGTAGATCTCACCTACCAATATTACATATGGATGGTTAAGTGATAGATATGGGAGATAAGTGTGTAATGATTTAAAACACACTCATTAGTTGGTTTCTTCTTATGTTTTAGGGATGAAACATGTCAAGGTAAGGAATGTTATGTACCTAGGGATATGATATATTAATGTATATGGATTGATGGAGATGCTGGCATGTGGAACAAACCCCCCCTTAGTTAGTTATATGGGTCCAATATATTAGGATACACGAGTAACTTATGTAATTAGTGCATTGAGAAATGGTCATCCTACATTGGGATTAGGAGGTTACCCATCCATTTTTTGTTATATAAAGGTCTATTTAAAGGAGGTGTATATCATTGTAAAGGAAGGAAGTAAGCATTGATTCTTCTATTATAAGAGGATATTTGAGGTTGTCATTTCAAAGAGACATTGTGGAGTTATTCCTTCCTAAATGTGTATTGTAGGGTGTCACCCTACCTTAAGGGTGATTATTCTCTTTATGCATATATTGAGTAATTGAGCATCTTAGCCCACCTATATATTTTGTGTTGTGTTGATTTACATTATATTATGCATATTTATAATTTTTATAAGTGTGGATCAAAATAAGTGGATCATAAAACTGGAGCCTATTATCACACTTTTTAATCCTTCATGTGGGACACAGGCATCACTAGTCAGCTCAAACATAGACCAAAACACTCATTTTTAAATCATGGCCCTTCATGCCTTGTGTTTAGCTAGCTAGACATTAACACCACATTAAGGCCACTAGATCCATGTGGTGTTAGTGTCCCAAAAATGGTTCCTATGTCCTTTATCATACTTTCCCCAAATAAATATTTTTTCAAATGTAAAACCCTCCTAAGGTTGGTCTAGACATCTTTCATTATTGTCATAAGAAATATAACACTATGAATACATGACTTTCATCCATGTTTCCACTATATAGAGATAAGATGATAATTACCTATTCAAACACAAAATAAGTTGAAAAAAATCAATGTTATTAATCCCTATTCTCTCTAACCTAGTCCTAATGTGGGACAAGGATCACAAGAAGAAATACCAACATTTGAAATTTGATCCCCTATATATTGGCCCATGCTAAATAGTCAAAATCCTAGGTCAGAATGCTTTCTATCCCTAAAATATCAAGGCCAATGAGCTACACTTCTATTAAATGAATAGTTATTAAAACACTATTTCTTAATTATCCCCTCCAACATAGTTTTGAAGTGATCTGAACAATGGTGGTAATGTATATATTAGATAGGTTTTTTTAATCTATTTATTTTCAACGTGTAATCTCTTTTTTTTGTGTTGTTCCCTTTATTTTTCACTTTATTTTATAGTGTTCCTATGACACCCACACTTTTTAGTAATTGCTCCAATTGAATGCCAAAACCCATAAGGATTATTGAAAATAAGGTATACCCAAGTTGAAACCTTAGATCCAATAAAGTCATGGAAGGTAATTTAAAATTTTGACATTTTAGACCTAAGAGGCCAATGATTCTAAGAGAAACAAGTGGATTTTAGAGCAACCTAGATCCTAATAGAGCCACCAAGCTCCACTCAATATAATGTCTCAAGAAAATACCAGTTTATCTAAGCAAATCATATACTAGATGGGTATTCAAAGCTTACTTATCATCGATTCACCTTTGGATTGGTCCTTAACCCTCAATGGACAAAACTAATAAATGATAATATTTTCATAGGAAATCTTGGAAAAGGATAAGAAAAGCATGCAAAATCTAAATTTTGAGTCTTCCTTGAAAGGGATATATAGAAAATCCCCACCACATGATTTTCAATCTGTATAATAGTGGAACAAGGACATGAATAGGATCATAGGTATCTCTATTAGGGATATGGATGATCACCTGGTAGTAGAGAAATGCCCCAACCATCTCCCCTCTAATCCATCAAAGTCTTGGATGTAGCTTGATATCCAGTCTAGCCTCTATTACTAAAAAAAATCTAAAACTGAATGGAAAATTAAAACTCACTTCTTACAGACATTAGTGGTCATCTATAGGGTGAAATCTCAATATGCCACTTGTTATTGTGAGACTTTAGTGGCTTATTTTTTTTTCTATGTATGAATATCCCTCTTATAATATGTGTTATCTACAAGGAGAGAAAATTAGACTAGTGTGGTTCTAAATTCTTATCATCACTTTCCCCATAGAAGTCACCATTTTTATGGCCAACACACCCTATTTTCCTTATAATAGGGGACCCCTCTAAAATAATCCCATGAAACAAAGATCTTGAGTCCTTTATTTTATTCTTATTAGGTTATCCTAAACTAAAATCCTTGGAATATTATGTTGCCTTGATTTACCCAAGTAGTAGCAAGCCTTATTTACTTTTATTACTAAGGTAGACATGCTTTTGAATGAAATACGGTGCTAACATTATAGGTCTACCTTAAAAATAAGTTCCTAAGCCTCATTCCTTTCCTAGAGTAATAGACCCATCATGTTTTATGATAAATTAAAATATTAATGATATATGAGTAAGTATTAAATGTATTACATGTATTTTCAATTTTTACACAATATTTTTATGGGTTTAATAGGGGAGAGCTCAACCTAATCACAAGGTACCACATTGTTTAGTTTTCAAAGTAACTAGTCATTAGACTTGTTAGTGCATGATAGAGCCCAACCTAATCCAAAGGCACCATGTCACTAAGTTGTTAGAGTGGCTAGTCCATAGAGCTATCAGAGATGTCAGAGCCTAGGAGAGTCTACCTTGATTGGAAGGCACCATGTCATTAATTTTTTAGATCAGCCAACCCCTATATATATATTAGATATGTCAATCTTAAGAGAGTCCAACCTAATTATAAAGTGCCACATCTTTTAGTTATTATAGTGGATAGTCCCTAGAAATGATAGAGATGTTAGAGTCAAAGAGAGTCCAATATAATCAAAAGGTGACACATTGTTAAGTTGTCAAAGTGGTCAATCATTAGACTTTTTATAGATGGAATAGCCTAGGAGAACCAAACCTAGTTAGAATGTGCCATGTCACCGAGTTGTCAGAGTGCCCAATACTTGAACCTTCTAGAGATGTAAAAACTTGAGAGAGCCCAGCCTAATTAGAAATTACTATGTCACCAAGTTGTCAGAGTGGCCAGTCCCTAGAATTGTTAGAGATGTTAGAGCCTAGGATATACTATCCTAATGAGAAGGTGCCACACCATTGAGTTATAAAAGTGGTCATTCCATATACCTACCAAAGATTTCAAATCTTGGGAGAGCTTGACCTAATCATAGATTATTTTGTATGAATGGTTATTGAATGTGAATAAGAAATGTGATTGATTAATGGATAAATTTGTGTCTATGGGAATTTATCTATGTTCAATGAAGGTGGAATGGTAAAATTTGTTCTACCTATTTTATGAAAATTGAATTCATCATTTACTTAGTCATTTTGTTGAAACAATTGTCATAAATATATGCTTATCTCCTTGTAAGGATACAATAGACTCTGCATAGTTATCTATTATGAAATGAAAATTTCTATTTCTCAAGTGTTGAAATATTTCTCTTATTTCCCAAATTTTATTAAATTTTTTTCACATTTATAAAAATATCTACTTTTTACAAAGTCCTTTTGTTATGGTTCATGAGCAAAGTGATTAAAGTACTACCTCAATTAAAACCAACTAGCACATAAATTGTTAACTATGTGAGTAAATATAAGTGTAAGCAATTAGAAATAGATAAAAACAAACATATAGGAGCTTCACCATTTAAATGAATTAGATTTAATCCCATGACTACATAGGTTATTTTGGTTTCATGTAAAATAACTAGCCAACAATTAAGACCTAGTATGGGAAACTAGGGTTTGAAAGAAAATTATTTGAAAATTACTACAAAATTTTAAAATTTAATGTTAATTTATAATTTTATTATGTAGATAAAAAATTTAAAAAAATTAGGAAAAATTATAATCAAATTTACCCTAGGGTTTCTATGATTTTTATGCGCAAATAAAGTATGTCAGGTTCATCAAATGATTTAACAATTTTGGTAATATTGGTGTATTATTCCTAATTTAGTTAAGGGTTTGGAGTAATAAAATTAGTAAATAAATATAAAATAATTAATATACTAATTTTTATAATTTGACTATAATTTTAATCTTTCTAAAAATAGTAATAATGGAGAGAAAATAAGACAACTAAAAACTGATTGAGATGGCTATTATAGGGTCTAAAATTCAATACATAAGACTGGGATACTATCATAAATCAAGATATAAAATATTTTATGATTGGATAGGAGCATAAAAATAGGACACCCTAGGGTCTGGTGCTATAGTCCCCTTTTTCAACCATTATCTAGGAGATCTAAGTTTTGTGGGTTTTGTTCATTGTGTCTGTGTGAGCATGCTTATAAAATCTTGATTGTCAGATCATCGTAGAACTCCTTATAGAGTATATTTAGTCTTCAAACCATAGAATCTAATATAATTTAACAAAACTCAATAAAGAGGGGGGATTAATGTGTGTAAGATGCATTAAACGTGCATCTATACCCCTTTTGTGGGCATATTTCCTACATACCAATACTCTGAAGAGGGATCAAGCCATATGTAGTTCTCCCACTTGATGTGATTTGTGTAATTGTGTGTATGAAGATGAAAAATTATAAAAATTATGTGCTTATGGTGGCTAGGGACTGATGTAATTATTTGTCTAATCGTGTAGTATTATTAGCTGGTTGTATGTAGAGAGTAGGGAAGATTGCCTTAGTGCTTTTGCTTGTATTCTTATTTGCTTTATGATAATTGCCATCCTTTTCCAAATGAGATTTTAATGGGATTTTATAGGGATCTATTGGTCATGGGTTGAATGTTCTCACATTAGGCTAAAAAGAAGAGAGATAATATCTAGAAGGAACCAACCATTATACTAAAAAATGCACTTAGACAGGAGCATCAAAAGTGGACACTATATTCTTGATCTAATAAGACCTGGGGGGATAGATTTGTAATAGAAAGAGCAGTCTAGTTGAGATGGTATTAGGTTTGGAAGGCTATGAATGACTGGGAATTATTGAAATATGCCTAGGAGGGTCATAAAAGCAAGCAAAAGGGACCTAATGGGTTGGGTGTCATTAGCCATACTCAAGTTACTAGTTTTCACATTTTATATGACTACATTTTGTTACTATAAGAAATCAAACAATTGAAATAAAAAGTGAACTAATTAATACAAAAAATAGGTTAATTCCTTGATTTTGAAGACTATAGAATCAACTCAAGCAACAATGTATACAAATAATGCACAATAGAGTCAATAAGGTTGTTATTATTATACATAATCAAGATCTGTAAGAACATAGTCAAACAAGTCAACTATGTCTTTTAAATATAAAATAGGCCACATAATTGTGTCAAGATAGTTGACCCAATTTATTGTAGGGATACAATTTTATAGACTATAAACTTGTGAAAATATAACTATAAATGAAAAACTAAAATGATAAAGGTAAGAATGAACCTTGGTGGTTTTGAGTATGTTTATTTTTAAATATCTTACGCTACGTTACTCAAGTGTTGATTTAAATATTATATGAATAGACTCTATTGGTTTGACATAGTTAGTAGAACCTTTATGTTGAAAAATAATTTATGAATAGAGTCGATTAGTTTGGCTATGTCTAAAAACTTGTATGATGAAAAAGAATAAATGAAGACAAAGTTAATTGGATAGAATATGTATGCAATCATGTAACTAAAGAATAATATTGTGTCAAGATGATCGATCTATTCATCTGTATTTGGAGAAGACCTATAGATATAAAATAATGTCATTCTTGGGTAATTGTGCATTGAACATGTGCACAGACTATTATAACTATATTGGTAGGTTTGATACAGTGATAAAAACTAAAAATATATAATATGATGATAAAATGAATGTGTGAAAGAAAATCTACAAGATTTTGATTCACATAGGGTTCACAAGAATGTATACAAAGGAAAATAAATCTAACCTATTAATAAATCCTATCTCAAAATGATAAATCTTACTTAAAATTTTATTTGTTGATACATTAAATATTTAGGGTCATAACCAATATGGATCTACTAGACCTAAGCAAGGGATATCTTATTACAATAATATCACTAGAGAGGGTTCCAAAACCTCTACTCAAGAAACACTATGTAATAACCCTATATAGGTCTTATGTTGTCATATTCACTAAGTATATTCAAAGTAAAGTAAAATATAATCTAGTGGTCATAAAATATTTTGACACAAAGTGGGATTAATAAACATAATAAGTAAACATGCACATAATATCTATACTCAAATCAATGTATATTAAATCCTAATACACAGGAGAGAAGCACAAATGCTAATATATCTACTTTAATAAAGGAGTAATAAAGTTATGAATACTTACTTTTGAATTGAACCCACTGAGCCTCAATCTCTCCATTGGGTAAGGTGCTTCACAAGAGGTTATCATGGTATGTAAGGATAACAAGGATAAGTTATATTAAGGGTATAAAACTTTTCTATGTATCCAAAATATTTCACCATAAGACAAGATCCATATCTCCAAATAAAGTATTGAAACCCTAACCAACACTCTTCAATTACAATGGTGGATAAGAAGATATCTAATATAATATTATTATTATTCTCTTATCTATCTAAATGAAAAAAATGGATGTGTATATATAGATAAATATAACCCTAAACCTTTCTAAAAGTTTAGTTAAGAGGGTTGGACCAATTTGACTCTATATCATTAATTGATAAAAACAAGTTAGGTCCTAGTGTAGGTTGGCTATGGCTAACCTAAACTCATAATGTGCAAATATAAATAAGAATACATGGTTAGCCTAGGCCGATAGTGTATGATAAATGTTAAAAAGGGGTTTTAGGCTTATAAAGAAACTAAGGTAGTGAATTTATTGGATGAGTGTGTAAAAGAGGTGGAAAATCTTAGTGAAGTGTATATGAGAAGGTTTTGTAGATAACAAGTGGTGGTATAGGAGACAATAATATTAAGAAGCACCAATGGTTTTCCCACCCTTTTCGTAGTGTATTTTGTAAAGTGTACACTGGGAGAGATTAAGACTTGATAGGCTCCTATAAGAGAGAAAACATCAATAATTGATAAAGTTTGAAAATATTA
The DNA here is from genome assembly GCA_037957365.1 of Torreya grandis. Lineage (NCBI taxonomy): Eukaryota > Viridiplantae > Streptophyta > Pinopsida > Cupressales > Taxaceae > Torreya > Torreya grandis. Next base: position 224,862 of record JARHVA010001209.1, read on the forward strand.
TGTGTATACATATAGCCACTTGGTTCTTAATAGTAACTAGTGTAGGTATGTTTGATATGTTATTGGGTAGGAAATGAATATAGTAGCTATGATCCATCCCATCCATAGTGAATAGATGCTTGAAATACATACATGAAAA
>JARHVA010001209.1:230000-255000 GCA_037957365.1 Torreya grandis
TTAGTATTTTTATTTTTATATTTATTAAGGACAAATTTATGCATGTTTCACTTACATGTCATGCATTGGATCATACTTTAGACCCAACTTTCATATAAATAGATTCAGCTTCATAGACTGCACTTCCTATGTAAGTCCAAGTACACTTATTTTTCCTTTATACTTGTCATTTTTCTTTATTGAATCTATATCATAAAGGGGGGCCTAGGGGGGGGTTGGGGGTACGGGGGGGGGGGGGGGGGGGAGGGGGGGGGGGCTGTGGTACCGGGTCGGGTTTGGGGGTACAGGTTGTAATCACCTAAAATGGATATTTGAGTGCTAAGAATTCTACTTGAGACTATCTACTCCTAACTTATCCATAGACCTATCCTAGATCCTATGTACCTAGGGATATGATATATTAATATATATGGGTTGATTAATATGTTGACATGTGGCACATATACCCCTTATTTAGTTATATGGGTTCAATATACTGGGATAAATGAGTAACTTATGGAATTAGGCATTGAGTAATGGTTGGTCTACATTGGGATTAAGAGGTTACCCATCCATTATTAGTTATTTAGAGGTCTATATAAAGGAGGTGAATATAATTTTAAAGTAAGGAAGTAAGCATTGAGTCTTCTATTATAAGAGGATATTGGAGGTTGTCATCTTGAAGAGACATTGTGGATTTATTCCTTCCTAAAGAAGTATTTTATGGTGTTGCCTTGCCTTAAGGGTGATTATTTTATTTCTTCATATATTGAGTATTTGGGAATCTTGGCCCAACTATATATTTTGTGTTGTGTTGATTTAAATTATATTCTACACATTTCCAATTATTATAAGTGTATATCATAATAAGTAGTATCATAGGTTTGCTTTGTGTAATTTGTGTGGGGTAAACCCCTATTTTTGTGGAATCATTAATATCTTGAAATCGATCATAAATTTTTGAACAATGTTTTAATGGAGATGAATAACATTTTAAGGAAGTTAGTAAAAAAAAAATGAGGTTTTATGATTATCTTTGAGGGAGTTATTGATGTGTTAGTTTTTGTACTCATTTTGTCATATCTATCAAAATATAAGTATTTTTTTGTGAAATTTTTACTAATGTTGTATCATCATACAATAAAGCTATAGAAAATATTTCTTATTTTTTAAAAATATTTTGAGTGAGTTATTATTATTTTATATTTTCTCATAGATTCACTCTATAGGCCTAAATTATTGGTAGTTTTTCACAAAAAGTTTACTAAAGTTCCATTACCATAAGGGAAAGCTACAATCAAAATTTATAACTTTTTTTTATTAGTTTTGTATGATTTTTGAAAATTTTAGGGTTTTTTTCATTAACCATAATTTTTTTCTCTCTTCTAAATCATGGAACAACTAGATTACTAAAAATGGAAAAATATTATGGGGATTGTTAAAAATGTAAAATATTTTGGAAAAGTATACTTTGGAAAAAAATGGGCATGTGGGGAAAGAAGAGACTAATAATGATAACCAACAAGAGAGTGTAGATGAATAATAAGAAGAAGAAATAGAGGATGAACATAATGATGATGAGGAGAGAGATACAGAGGATTTAGGAGGAGAGGGTAAGGATCATGATGTTGAAAAAGAGGGGGGAAATTTTTTGATGATGGAAATGAGGAAAATCTTATAAGTGCTTATGAGAAAGAAGAAATAAAGCATAATAATGATGATGAATAGGAAATAAATGGTATATAAGGAGAGGTGGAGTATCTCAAAGAGAAGGAAGAAATATTAGATGATAAGGGTTTAAATAATTTGGTCCCAAATAAATTAGATTCAATTTTTTAGTTTCATAGATGTATTCAAAATAAGAAGATCATTGTGTTCATAAACCCTACTATCAAGTGTAACTTAATCAAGATGGATGTGGTATAACAACTATAGGTTCAAGCAAACAATATCAAGGAGGCTCAAGTAGATGGTTAGAATATTCTAATTTTTAAATATTTAAAGCTCACTATAGATAAATATGTTTTGAATTAAGTTTTTATGCTTTAGATATTGATGGCATGGATTTTTTATTGGATATCCATGGTTAATAACTTTAATAAAAATTAGTATATGTTTAGAAGAAGTTCATGAAGTTTTGGTATAAGAAAAATAAGGTCACTTTATAAGATATCATAGTTGGAAAGACAAAAAGAACAATCAAGATAGAGAATGAGGATGATATTGAAGAAAGTGAAGAAGAGCATGAGGAAGATATGAATAAAGAGTCAAAGAATAACACAACACTTCATCTACTCAAGATGGAAAGGAACCAACAAATTAAATGGTGGAAGAGATAAAATAAAAGGTTGATAAAGTCAAATTAATAGAAAAAGTTGAGGTGTATTGACACCCACATCATCATGATATGAAACAATCATGGAGCCATGTGAGGGAGTGTCATAACAATAATCACTTTAGCTATATAGGATATCAGAGTACTAATAAATATGGATATGCATTGAAGCCAAAGAAGAATTATTATTGTAAGGTATGGAATCAAATTAGTGAAATGATCTATGGAATATGGAATAAGTGGGGAAATAACTATGACCATGCATGGAATAATAACTACTATGGTCATGCATTGAATTAGAGTAGCATAGTGTAATATGATACATAAAATTCTTGAAAGGAGGAATAATTATGTAGGGACATTGAGGTAGTATAGTTATGATCATGAATGGAATCATAGTAGAAAAAATAAGTTTGTAAAAAAGTTTGTAGAGCTCACCTACCAGTATTACATATGGATGGTTAAGTGATCGATATTACAGATAAGTGTGTAATGATTTAAATCACACTCATTAGTTGGTTTCTTCTTATATTTTAGGGATGAAACATGTCGAGGTAAGGAATTCTATGTACCTATAGATATGATATATTAATGTATATGGGTTGATGGAGATGCTGACATGTGGAGCACATCCCCCTTAGTTAGTTATATGGGTCCAATATATTAGGATAAATGAGTAACTTATGTAATTAGTGCATTTAAAAATGGTCATCCTAAATTGGGATTAGGAGGTTACCCATCCATTTTTAGTTATATAAAATTATATTTAAAGGAGGTGTATATCATTTTAAAGGAAGGAAGTAAGCATTGAATCTTTATTGTAAGAGGATATTTGAGGTTGTCCTTTAGAAGAGACATTGTGGATTTATTCCTTCCTAAAGAAGTATTGTATGGTGTTTCCCTACCTTAAGGGTGATTATTCTATTTCTACATATATTGAGTAATTGGGCATCTTGGCCCACCTATATCTTTTGTGTTGTGTTCATCTACATTATACTATGCATAGTTACAATTTTTATAAGTGTGGATCATAACACTGGATCCTATTATCACACTTTTTAATCCTTCATGTGGGACAAAAGAATTAATAGTTAGCTCAAATATAGTCCAAAACACTCATTTCTAAATCATAGCCCTTTGTACTCCAATTTTTAGCTAGCTAGATATTAACACCACATTAAGGCCACTAGAGCCATGTGGTTCTAGTGTCCCAAAAATGGTGCTTATGTCCTTTATCCTACCTTCCCCAAATGAATATATTTTCAAAATTAAAACCCTCCTAAGGTTGGCCTAGACATCTTTCATTATCTTCATAAGAAATAGAACAATATAAATACATGACTTTTATCCCTCTATCCACTATATGGAGATAAGAAGATTATTACCTATTAAAACAAAAAATAAGTTATGAAAAATCAATGTTATTAATCCCTATTCTTCCATACTTTTTCTTACTACCATTTATAGTAGCCCTAATCTCAGATTTTACAAATTTCCAATATCAAGAACACTCAAGCCACTCAAGGCTACTATTATAATAACATCACTTTCAATTACAATAATACTTAGGTGGGGATAACTACATCAAACTTGATCCCTCCTCAGAATATTGGTATGTAGGCAACTCTCTTCATAGCAGGTGTTGTGGATGTCCATCATATCCTAATAATGAACACACCTTTTATATCATACCCTACTTATAAAGAGGATTAGGGTTTGTATGATAAATTAATCATAATAGGCACAATACCAAGTAATATATTTTGTGCATGTAGGAAAAGAACCCATAAATCTAGACATAGGTGCATCTAAAAGTTTTGGATAGTATTGCATAGAGGACACTAGCACAAATATCATGACATTAGAGCCACATGGCACTACTATCCAAATGTGCCTCTATTATTTGGGAGGGGTTATGACATAAGGTATCTAGTTGATGACACTCAAAATAGATTCTATCTTAGTTTCAAGCATTCATATTGTTTGTATCAGGTGTTTTCTAGATAAGTCTTTATTTACACCATTTTTTACTATTTTTAGAAAGTCAAAGCTAATCAAATATATAAAAAATAAGTGGTTATTTTATTCATATTATTGATTAGATTTAGTCTACTCATCTCTTTAATCAAACATATAATTTACATAAGTTAAACCTTAAAATATTAAAACATAGGCCAAATTGATTAGAGGATAAGGCCTTACTCAAATAATAATGGATTTAGACCAAAGGATTATAGTACACCAAATAGACCAAAAGAGGGTACTATAAACCAATTGGTATGCCCCAGTCTTGTACTTTATAATATATGGAAATACCACTTTATATTATATGGAAATACACCTATAGGACTCAATCACACATATAAGAGGGTCCTTTGGTTGAAGGATATATAATATATGCTAAAAAAGAGATTTATCTTTAGAAGGAACCATGAGGGAATTTATCGTTAGTGTATATCATAGGAAAAGGCCAAATAAATAATGGCAAGTTTCCATGAAAAATTGGGTATTGGCCACCCTACAATAAACACCATGGCCCACAAAATTATTTAAGCATTCTACTATTGGCACACCCTATTCAAACATATTCACACCCTTATCTACTTATTCAATCAATGTCAGACCTTTACTTAAAGATAAACACATGCAATAATGCCATTGTAGCCCATCATGGAGTCTACACCATTTTCATAATGGGGGCTCAATTTTTTAGGGGTCATCAACCTAAATTCATCAGTGAACCATAAGTTTAATCTTACTAACATAGACTATTGCATAATGTGGTGTGAGGTAGTTACAACTAAAATAGGTACCACTACTAAAGTAATTAATTTATCAAAAAATATCATAACCACACATTTTGGGGCCATCATCTCTTTGGTATGTGATAATAGTCATGTCTTTTACTCTATGGAATTCACATAATGGGCCTATGATAATGGAATCATGTTAAGGTTTTCATCCAGCTAATACCCACAAGGGAATGGATTGGTAGAGTCAATTAACAAGAATTTGATAGATTCCATCAAGAAACCAACTAGAAAAAATCCCTAAGAATGACATTGATCGCTAAAATTCTCCCTATGGTAAATCACACCAATTATAAACAAGCCCTCTAAATCTCTCCTTTTGTTCTATTTTATGGATTAGATCTAATCATATTGGTCACACTCAGACTATGGACTTATAAGTTCATGCAAAAATTTATGGAGCTAAATGATAAGATGGATTTTAGACTCCTTGACCTAAGTTAGTTTGAGGAATCCTAGGATGAAGCTCTGTTAAGTTTTAGAAAACACTAGGATACCATCAAAAGTTCATTCAATAAAAGAGCAAAGATAAATACCTTCATAATCTCTAACCTAGTTCTAATTTGTGATAAGGATCATAAGAATAAATGCCAACATTTAAAATTTGATCCCATTTAAATTGGCTCTTACTAAATAGTCAAGATCTTGGGTCAGAATTATTTCTATCTCCAAAATGTCAAGGCCAATGAGCTACCACTTCTAGTAAATGAATAGTTCTTAAAACACTATTTCTTAATTATCCCCTCTAACATAGTTTCTAAGTGATCTAAATAATGGTGGTAATGTATATATTATATAGGTTTGTTTTTGTTGTCTATTAGTTTTCAACGTGTAATCTCTTTTATTTTGTGTTTTTCCCTTTATTTTTCACTTTGTTTTATAGTGTTCCTATGACACCCACACCTATTAGTAATTGTTCCAATTGAATGCCAAAACCCATAAGGATTATTAAAAATAAGGTATACCCAATTTGAAACCTTAGATCCAATAAAGTCAGGGAGGGTAATTTAAAATTTTGACATTTTAGACCTAAGAGGGAAATGATTCTAAGAGAATCAAGTGGATTTTAGAACAACCCAGATCCTAATAAGCCACCAAGCTCCATTCAATATAATGTCTCAAGAAAATACCAATTTATCTAAGCAAATCATATACTAGATGGGTATTCAAAGCTTCCTTATCATCGATTCACCTTTGGCTTGGTCATAAACCCTTAATGGACCAGACTAATAAATGATAATATTTTCATAAGGAAGTTTGGAAAAGGATAAGAAAAGCATGAAAAATTCAAATTTTGAGTCTTCCTTGAAAGGGATATATAGTAAATCTCCACCACATGATTTTCAATTTGTATAGTAGTGGAACAAGGCCATGAATGGGATAATAGGTATCTCAGTTAGGGATATGGATGATTGCCTAGTAGTAAAGAAATGCCCCAACCATCTCCCCTTTAATCCATCAAAGTTATAGATGGAACTTAATAACTAGTCTAGCCTATATTACTAAAAAAAATCTAAAACTGAATGGAAATGAAAAATCACTTCTTACACACACTAGTGGTCATCTTTAGGGTGAAATCTCAATATGCCCCTTGCTATTTTGAGACTTTAGTGGATTATCTTTTCTACAATGTATGAATATCCCTCTTACAATATGTGTTATGTGTAAGGATAGAAAATCAAACTAGTGGGGTTTTAAATGCTTATCATCACTTCCCCATAGAAGTCACCATTTCTTATGGCCAACACACCCTATTTTCCTTATAACAGGGGACCCCTCTAAAAAAATCCCATGAAACAAAGTTCTCAAGTCCTTTATTTTATTCTTAGTAGCTTATCTTAAACTAAAATCCTTGGAATATTATGTCACCTTGATTTACCTAAGTAGTAGCAAGCCTTATTTTCTTTTATTACTAAGGTAGATATGTTTTTGAATGAGTTAGGTTACTAACATTATAGGTCTACTTTAAAAAGAAGTTTCTAAGCCTCATTCCTTTCCTAGAGTGATAGACCCATTAGGTTTCATGATAAATGAAAATCTTATTGATATATGAATAAGTATTAAATGTATTACATGTATTTTCAATTCTTACATAGTCTTTTTTATGGGTTTCATAGGGGAAAGCTCAACCTAATCACAAGGAACCACATTATTTAGTTGTCAAAGTAGCTTGTCCTTAGACCTGTTAGAGAATGAAAGATCCTGACCTAATCAAAAGGCACCATGTCACTAAGTTGTTAAAGTGGCCAGTCCCTAGACCTATCAGAGATGGTTGAGCCTAGGAGAGTCCACCCTAATTAGAAGGCACCATGTCATCAAGTTTTCATTGCATCTAATCCTTAGGTATGCTAGAGATGATGATCCTAAGAGAGCCCAACCTAATTATAAAGTGCCACATCTTTTAGTTATTAGAGTGGATATTCCTTGGAACTAGTAAAGATGTTAGAGTCAAAGAGAGACCAATATAATCAAAAGGTGACATAGTACTAAGTTATCAAAGTGGTTAATCACTAGGCTTGTTAGAGATTTTATAGCCTAAGAGAGCCTAGCCTAATTAGAAGGTGCCATGTCACTGAGTTATCAGAGTGTCTAATCCTTGAACCTTCTAGAGATGTCAAAACTTGAGAGAGCCCAACCTAATTATAAATCACCATGTCACCAAGTTGTTAGAGCAGCTAGTTCCTAGACTTGTTAGAGATGTTAGAGCCTAGGAGATCCTAACCTAATGAGAAGGTACCACATTAATAAGTTATCAAAGTGGCCAATCCCCATACCTACTAGAGATTTTAGAGCTTGGGAGAGCTTGACTTAATCATAAGGTAACACATCACACATTAAGGTATAGGTTTAATGTAGCTACTTAAGGATCCAAAAGGGTCATAATTGGGTATAGATTAAGCCCAAAAACCAATAAAAGTGTATCATGTGTCCTTAAGTGACACCTTACCCTTCTTAAGTTATGACATGGAGTACAAAGCCATGCCAAGGTTTTGACCATTATCATGAGTTTTAATGAACATATGACATGTGGCATAAATTAGGAGTTAAACATGAATCCTATAAGAGATGTGACTACATTCCTACCATGCATTAGTTATTAATGATTATAAAAATTTAGACCTGATTAGATAATTTTAAAACATCCCATCACCATTTCTAAATCTGATGGTGGCAAAGGATTATGGGATATGAATTTAACACTATATTTAGAGATAATGAGAGGGGATCTAGCCACCAACTCAAATTTTAACTCATAGAAAGTGAGCCACCAAATGCCATTAATATAGGAGGTTGTGTGCATGCATTTATAAATTCCTAAAGAAAACACACTAATGGTTATCATTACATACCTTCAATATCACTATAACTCTTAGCTTTCTAATTCTCATTGAGTACCCCTATGTTTCTTTCCTCCTACACTTAAAGTATTCCTCTTTCCCCTCCATCCTACTAAAATGGTCACATCCTCTTCTAACCCAAATATTGAGTCTGAGCATTGGGATTCCCTATTCCTACCTAGATTGACTAATTTAAATCACTATAATGGCATATTCAAAGTAATTAAATAGGCACCTAGAGACTCAAGCTCTGATAATGACCAACATGCATAATTTGAGGACACTCTTTGGGCCTACAAGATGTGTGGACTTCATAAGGTTATGACCAAGCCAAAGGTGTTTCCCTACATAAATTTTTTTAAAAACCTCCTTATCACTGCCATTCAAGTGTAATCTAGGGTTTATGAATGGTTGTTTTAACCCAACTCTTGACACCAAATCACTAATATCTCTAATAACTCCTACAAGGCATATTAATGCCTCCTAAATTTTTCTTTATCTTATGATGTTGTAATGGTGAAGGCTTAGACATGGACCCTCAAAATTTATGATGTCTTAAAATACTAGGTTGAGAACCCAACTAATAAATTTGTCAGTAAGGAGAACATAAATGCATACATCATTTGTGCCTTTTTGGAAGAATTTTGGGTAGGCATGATTCTATTAAACTGACTATTTGGCACCCAAGACTACTGGCACATTAATGAAACATTGTTGCCACTCCTCCATATGATCCTCAAAGGATACAAATTTTTGGAAATGGAAGGAATGATCAACTTCAAGTTGGTCAATTCCATCATGGATGCCTAAGCTAGAGACAATTTCTTTATGATTAATGACCTTATACATGTAGTATGTAGGATGTTTTCCTTCAAACCTTAAGATTTTCTTGCATGGGTTTTTGGGGTCTCAGTAGTACATGTAGTATTATACAAACTATATGACCACCAGTACTAGAACCACATATAAGACATCTATGATCACTTTTATCTGATGGTATATAATATGATCAATGAGGCCTTGATGCCTCATTTATCACAAATAATCTATGACTCCATCTCCACCATCGAGGACTAATAGTACTAAAAATAACACATTAAATCATGGAAAAGAAGAATAAGAAAGGAAATAAGGTTTTGGTGGGCCCATCTACTCTTCCTCTATCTCCTACTTTATCTATGGATGATTTGATACTAACTCTTCCCACTATTCCTATGATTTTTTTTATAGTAATTTTACACCTTTACCTCATCATGCTTTAGCTCTAACTCTGCCTCCTAAAGCATCTCCTACTCCTCATGTCCCAGTTCTAGCTCTACCTACTTAAATAGCTCCTACTACTTAGGTCCCGATCCTATATCTACCTTTTCCAATCACTCCTTGCACCCTAATTTTACTTTTACCTCCTACCATATCTCAAATAGCCTATCCATGATTGAGCTAGACCCAAATCACTTAGTGGTAGGTAGTCCAAGCATAATTGACTCAACCACTAGCACCTTGACCTTAGGTTACATATATTTTGAGGTTTAATATGGCCAAAATTCCAAGGGTGAGCTCAAAATAATGCTCCAAATAGGCACTAATATAGATTCCACCCATACACCTCCTATTTCTTCCATCTCCCTTCCACCCATTACTCTTATGGCTTTCTAGCTCTTGGATCCAAAACCCACAAGTTCCACTCCACTCCCACAAGCCCCCCAAGTGGTACCTCATATTTTCCCCATTTCACACCCTCCATAATTTACCAAAGTATCTTTAGACTTAGTTATCTTGAGTATCCTTTCCTCTTCATTCCCATCCACCCCATCCATTTCATAACCTAGAACCCTCCTAGTGCCTTCTTTAGGCTTGCCTTTAGCCTAGGTACTATTAGTTGCATATTTATCAACAAGCATGGATAGGACCATTATGATATTACTACTAGTGGAAAGAATTATCTTGATTCCCCTTCAATCATCTCGTTACCTCCCTTGGTAGTTTCAATTCTTGAATTATCAACCCCCATAGATCTTGTTATTCCATCCAATCCTTACACTATAGAATCTGGAGCCAACCAAGGTAAGAGGACCAATAAAAAGTAGGTTTCTCACACTCCAACCTAATTTTGAAATATTTTTGATCTAATCCAACTTCCTAGACTTACCTCAATGGTTTCTTTGACCCTATCCCTAACACCTTAGTGCATTACTCCATAAACCCCTTTTTCCACTACCCCAAATATCCAAGGATTTTGATTTAACTAGCCAATATCTTCCCTTATATTTAACACCCCTCTCCCAAGTGTAGTTTTCCTTTAAGTGGGCATGACCCAAAAGTAGTGGTGGGCACATATGTTCTCATGGGCTTCCCCCTTTGTTTTTTATCCTTTATCTCTAATACCCCCTACACCTCCATTAATTCCTCATTCACCCATTCCATTTTCTCCATTTACACTCCACCTCATCCTCTTCCATTCACCACTATATCAACCACACCTACTAAACCTATTGCAAATCAAGGAATAGTCCTATGGTCACAAGCACCATAGATGGCCATCTAAGGTGACCTAGATGTATAATGGAGCTTATACCAAACTTCATGAAGTATTAATAGGAACTTAACATAGAGGTTCAACTAAGAAGTAAACCTTATGATCTGGAAGATCCATCAGGATCTATTCTACCTCACTAAAGTGAGGACTTTCATTGGGGAAGAAAGGATGGTTGAGGATCCACTCTCCATTATTTGGAAAACTCATGATATGTTAGAGAATATCCTTGAGGACATGAAAAGCTAGGTTTAGACCTTAAAATCCCAAGTGATGAGCTATTTCCCCATCAGGTGGATTGGTAAGGTTAAAGACACCCTCTTACTACTCTTCTCAATTCTTATGAAGGTAATAGACACTTTGTCTAAGACTAATGTGCTTATCTAATAGACTCATTCTTACTTGTAAAGGATTATGGAAATAGACAAAAAGTGTAGGAAGCTAATAATGGTGATTAACAAAGTCATGTTCCCAAAATTGATACTAATTCTAACTTTAGACTTGGGGTTATATCAGATGTACACTGGGAACATGAAGGTGACTATAGAGGAGTGGTTGGATATGACACATAATGTAATTAGACCCTTGAAAGAGGGTAGGAAGAAGATGTTGACCTACTTAAAAGAAGTCAATATATCTATATTGTTCCACCTAAATGGCACCCTATTGGACAAGGGATAATTTGGAGTCCACCTGAGTTAATTCAACTAGGTCGTGAGGGAGAAGGTTGCCAAAGAAAACAAAGAAAGGGCCTAGGTAATTTTGGAGCTATCAATACAATCCTTGATGAGGATAAAATAGGTATTTGGGGTCCAAGTGTTAATGAAATTACCCTTATAGGTCTATTAGAGGTTGGTGACTCAAGTTGAGGTTATATTTTAGGAGAACCCAATGAATATTTCTAATATAGATAAAAAATTAGACCTCATGGTGGCCACGTTGGAGGCTAGAGATGTGATATTGAAGTAATTAGGAGTTGGATGTATCAACTAAGTGGTCCCCGATAAATATTTTTTTGTTTTAAGGGCATTTGTTTATTTTGAATTTTAAATTATTTTTTTAACTATCATGATTGGCCATCATGTCCAAGGATGGGAATATAACACTATTTGGAGGTGAATCACATTCTCATCTATATAAAGCAAATCCATATTATAATATAGGGGTCAACCAAAACTTGCTTTAAATTACTATCAGATTATATCTAGGATTTCACTTACTTTTTTCTTCATCTCTTTAGAATGTAAAGTTGGCCAAGATCAATTATTGTAACAATGCTCACTTTTAGTGAATAAAATTCCTATTTTTTGTAAAGGGTTTGTTATGTGTCTCGATTATCTTTCATCTCCATTTTATAATTCTTGTCAATACTAGATTAATTAGATTAATAATTGTATACTCTATGTATTTTATGGTTATGATGTGCTTGTCTATTATAATCATTATGTGAGCTATCTTGCTTCCTTTTTGTAGTACTGATTATTTTTTATTAATCTAAAAATTACTATTCGGTGTTCATATGTAGTTTAATATAAAATCTTAGAACTCATATTTAGAGAAGGATCATATTTAAGGCATACTCCTTATTTCCTCAAAATATTCCCATTATGTTTTGTTGGAGGTAGAACTTAAGTGAAACTTAGTCTACAATAGTATAATTGTAACAAGGTCACTTGGTTCAATGATCAATAAATTGAGTTTATTCTAGACCTGGAGGATACCTTTTCTACATTACTTTCCATACTCTTTTTATATTTGTCTTCTGAGATTGAATGACCCTCTCCCCTTTTATTTATAGATAGAGAAGCATAATAAATGAGCTCCCATATTGATCTTTGATAATTAGGTATGTGTGTAATAACTTCATATTGAAATTTTAGTGGTGATGGTACATCTCTTGGAGACTATTCATGCAAACTCCATTTGTGAATTTAAATACCCATACCTTATCCTAATCTATATGGGCCTTATCTCACTTGCTCATAACTTTAACTAGATCGACATATTACATGGTAAGATACCCTTAGATGGATATCATCTAGTCTACATACCCCCTTAGATTGGTATTTTTTTCATCCCACTCAACATGATACCCTGTAGTCTAGTAGTCTCACCCTGAGTTGTTGAAATTTTAGCTTGTAACGCAGCTACATCCTATCTCTAGGACATTTATCTCAACTAATCTCATTGTAATCTAAAATTATAGATTATCAACTAGAGCTTAATCATAATATAATCTATTAGTATCATAGGTCATTTCCTCCCATGTGTATGTACCTGAGGTCCCTAACTCACTTATGCCTATAGCTATGTCATGCGTAGAGGACCCTACCTTTCCTATACCAATCCTTGTATCCCTATCTAATTTACCACCTACAGTCTCAACCATGTCTATATCTATTGAGGGGAATTATCCACCATACATATATCTATATCTATCATAACTATCCTAGGAATATGAGCTAGATTATATAACTAAGGGAGCAATATGTGCCACATGTTGTACCAAAATTTGAATAACCTATTATATAGGTTACTACACAAGAAATTGAAAAATATACAATATGATATCATGTGATGTCACCTATTATGTGGGATCCTATCCCTATGCCAATACCTATACTTGAGGCTACCTTTATGATAGGGCATATCTATATCTCACTCTCCTATGTTATCCAAGATGTTAGGGTTGGGGTCTAGTCAATTGAATGTGATTGAGGTTTGCCTACCAAGCCACGTAGGCATTGGTCATGCCAACATCTACTACACTACTTGAATAAGAATAATATATATACTATACCCTATCAAAACTAGTGATATCTTGGGCTCTAGAAAATGACATCTCACACTTTATAATCTCTCAAGTCACATGCACAAATAAATGTAGTATATCAAGCACATCTTACTAGAGATCAAACTATTGTTGTAATTGATCGAACATATATCTATAACAATGAAATCATGTCAAAATAGAATGTAACATGTTTTAAATATACATCTATTCACATACCCATCCTATACCCAACCAAATTTAATATCCATATATGATCTCTAGATGAAGTCATCATTTACCATCTCATCAATGGTTCACCAATATAGATACAAGTCACCCATGTGGCCTTGTAGACCTTATCTTATCTATACATAACCATATTATAATGTGTTTTCTCTCCCCTATGAAACCAATGACCCACAAGCTGATCTATAAAAATATGCTCTCAGGCCCAGACCTAAAGTAGGGTGTTGTGCTCGAGACTATTACCCCTATGACATGCTATCATCTGCAAGTTTTAGTATAGTTGGATCAATATCATCAATACCCATTTAGATCATGTCATGAAATCGAGAATCTCGCTAATCACCCACATGAGGTTGATCTAGAAGAAACACCCACTCTTTTCATGCAGTAGGATTTTGTATACAAGAACCATGAAAATGACTACCTTCTGAGGTACTATTGAATTTTCTAGTGGTGGTACTATTACCACTTGTCCCACTACTACTAATTGAGGAACAACATCTAGGGACCATGTCAGGTCCTCTAGGGAATTTATATCAATGAAAACCTTTATAAATACTATATTCATCACTCTAAGGTATCGAATAAATCCTCTAACCATGAATAAGCACTCATAGTATCCACCATACATCCTTTAGTGTCACCATGGCCTCACCTATTTATAGGTGAATGTTGATGCCTTTAAGTTCCAACACTCTACTACTTAACAAATAGGCTTGGTTTGCTTGTATAATTAGAATCCATAATATGGGCCATAGGTCTACCACCTCTATAAGTCCTAAAACCTCACTAGTCATGATCCTAGGATGGTATAATACTTGTGGTCATCACTCATCTGTGGTCATGAAACCTACTCACTCTTTAATACCACAAAATTAAGGCAAACCAAGTCAATCACTTATCTATTTGATAATTTTGACACATTCTTATAATTTTAGCCTTAACATTCTATTATTCTATCATATTTTATCCTTTATACTATTTTTTTGACCCTTTTAGGTGATCTTTTCATTTTCCTTGGAATTATCTCTATTATGTAGGTTTTTTCATCACTCTATAGAGTGACTTCACCATTTTTTTAGTGGAATATGATCTTCCCATTTAGGAGGTCATCCCACTTATTGGCACGATGACTTTGCTACTTTTAGTGAGTTCTCCATTTCTATGAATTTTCACCATTTGACCAGTGATTCTATCAAGTGAAATTTAATTTTTTTTATAAAAAAATGTCACCATTTTTAGTGATTTATAGTCAAATGAGTGATATTGCCATTTTGGTGATTTTCATGTAAATTGGTGAATCACATTTGTCTCTCAAGTTCACTATTAGGTCAATTATGTTGTTTTTATGAGTGATTTCACTATTTTCATCATCTCAAAAATGATAAATTCACATTTTCATAGTTTTTTAGGACCTAATAAATATAATAAATTCAAAAATAAAATAAAATAAAATAAAAGGTATGTATCGATGGCCCACTTCCTGATGGTCATTGGTACTCTCTCACTCATTCACCCAAGTGCCTGTGGTGAGGTATATTCACCATTCTTTTTGCTTCTCTTGTGCATGAAAACTAGAACTCTAGATTGTAATAGTGGAGGGTGAAAATGAATGATTTTCACCCCCTAAGGGTCAATTTATAGCTTGAAATTTGAATTTTTACCCATTGTCCTTATTTGTAATCCATTTTTCATCTTAAGAGGCTCATTTTTGCCTCATTTATCTATTTTCCAAACTTTTTTCATCTAATTTCTCCATTTTAGCCTCTATTATTGAATATCATGTTATTTTATTTTATTTTTGAGTCCCATTAGTCAAAAAATAAATTGTTTCCATACCCTTGAGGGGGAATCTTGGGCCTCCTAAAAATTATTTGGGGCATTGTTGTGAACCTCTTTTTTTATAAATCAATTGAAATCAACAAAAATGGGAATGAAATTATTTCTTCTAATTGTTATTATTTTAAGTGACATTTTTATTATTTGAAAATCCATTTCTTCGACCAAATGTCTTACCATGCCCTTTCATATTGGGGGAAAATGTAGACATACAATTCTCATCACTACCATGATTAAACTACAAGTTTGAATGACTCACCATAATAACACACAAACTGGGCCAAATCTATTGAAACACTCTAATTCATCCACACACGTCAAATAAAATTTATGAGTCACATCAATATGTCCATAATTGGGGCAATACCCTATATACAATTATCACCTTCTTCTAATTCATTATAAATCAAATTGTGACATAAAAAATTGATGTTTTTGACCAATAGTGTAAGGCAACATATCAAATTCTAAGAACTAAAAAATTCTTAATCAAAATCACTTAGCTAACCAAATCTAATCAAATGTTTAATTAAAAAATCCATGAAAAATTAATGAATAAATATCTAATTTTGGAAAATAAAAATTCAAATATCAAGGCTATGACATCATTCATGACATCATCAAAAGGGTGTCATTCACTAAATCATTTATGGAGATAAATCCCTGATTCAACATTAGCCATGCCTTATTAATGTTCCCTCTTTCCAAAATATTAATTATTTGTCCCTCCAAAATTGAACTCATTTTTGACCACTCATCTCATTCTTGATCCAAAGGCAATAATTTATTTGGAAAACCTATAGATACAAGGGCCACCATGGACCCAAAAAATATTTATAATGCAAATATATAATGTAGAATTTATTCTAAAGATTCAACCATTTCTTCAATTTATAATCACAATCCAAACCAAATGGTGCATGATGAGACATTAAAGGCACTTTCCCAACCACATTATCAAATTTATTGAGATCCATATATGTTCATAATCACATTTGTGGACCATCCATGAAGAGAATTCACCTTGGAATGGTAAATTGTCATTCTATTATTCTTGTTAGTTTCTTAAGTTCATTAACTTTACCAAACCAATGTAATAAGCCTAATATGTTAGTTTTATTCACCAATATTTCACCAGTATGTTGTTTACAAAATCTAATACCACACAACTTATGCCTTGTAGTGAATATTTTCACTGATCTTAAAATGTTAGAGAACCTCATAATTTTTTATGGTATACATAAAACCCACATAAATATTATCCATCATTTTTCATTAATTTTACTCTATTGTTAAATTTTTATGGACAAACTATGATACACAAATTTGCCTCAACATTTATTTTTATAAACTAATTCATTTTGAATCTCAAATTGATATAAATTGAATATATTCCATACCTAAGCTATGCCCATAGTAGGCTTGATCTATCCTCCAACCTATCTTTTAACACATCCACCTCCCTGAGCTTAAACCATCATATTACTCTCTCTACTCAAATAGAATACCCAAAGCTTTGATAGTGAATAATAGAAAGTAAAAATGAAAAATAATTTAACACTTTTATAGTAAAAATTTGAAAACTCTAAAGCTTAGATTATTTACTAATAAATTTTGTATTTTTCTTATAAATTTGTTTCTCAAACTCTTTTGACAAATTGAAAGAAGTTTGGGATCCTAATAAAGAAACAAATTTTTTAGCATTAACCACATATTTTTGCAAAATCTTGTTAGAATTTAATAATTTTGACATGGTATTTACCATATAGCTACTATAGTATGTTAGTATTTTATTAGTTTGTTATATGAATATATTATTAAATGGTTAACGATATATCTTTATTTATTGTAGGGATCAAAGCATCCCCAATTATAGGATAAATGGTTCCTGTATATTTTTATTAGTGTTATAAAGAGATTTAATGTATTCAACTTTATGCTTGGTCTCTAATTAAAATCAATACTTGGTATCAAAGGTAGTCTATTTGAGCCAGTCTATCAGATTTAGTTGATTGTAAATGGAATAATAATCAAAATTAAAGGGGGAAAACGTGTCTACATCTTGCCCTAATTCATGATTACAATATATATCAATTATTATTAGCAAATAAAAAGTGCAGATTTGGTATTGATTTGTTTTATACAACATTGGCTTTGACAAGTCAAGAATTTCATCCACATTAGAAAACGATCATGGATCCTTGTGACATCACCATATTTTTTGTGTTTTTATATAATAATAATGGGAAGTCAAGAATGTATTATTCCTATCATCATACTGAGCATATTTTTAAGAGATATCTTACTACATCTATTTCTTCTCGTAAGTAGGATCTGATTGTGTATTTAAGTATCATGAATCTATGATTAATATTAAGATTATTCATTCATTGGTAAACTTCCATTATCATAAATATTATTACACATGTAGCATAATTGATCTATATTCAATTATGATAATATTATGAGTTGATCCTCTATTCACATAGTTTTATTGTCTTTGTATTTGTTATTAGCACCACTTGTGTAGATTTTCCATTTTTACCATGTGTGTATCTAAAGACCTGTAAATTTACTGTCAAAGGGAACTAAGAATCTAAACTTTGTATTACCAATAAAGGTAGATCAAGTTCTATCTTGCATAAAAATTTACTTATTCCATTTTGAATTATACTTAACTTATCCTTCCATGTTGTAATGGTTCTCTCCACATTGCCTTCCAAACTTTCAAGTAAACTCAATAGTCTTCACCACTCATTCTAGGTATAAAGATCCTCAATGCACATGTTCCAAATATGGTTACTAGTTTATATTTCATCTAGTTTGTTTTTAGGTTATAAAAAATAATTGGTCATCTCAAAAGTTAGTTTTTTAATAGTACATTTTTATTTAATAAGTCCATAGTTATTAGGTTGTGTAATAAGTTATATTATTTTATTGTCATTAGTTTAGTTTTGAGACTTAGAGTAAACTTTTTGTCATTAATATTTTTTTATTCATTTTATTCATTAAATATAATATTTCTCAAATATTCATGAGTCAATATTATCAAAATAAAATAATTCAAGAGTGAATTTATTTATAATTTTTATGTGTGTTTTCACCAAAAGGATCATTAAAAAGGTCAAAGTCTTTAGGCTTATAGTGTAAAAATTGTAATAAAAAATGCTTTATGGATGCATTTTTGGTAGAAACTAACATTCAAAGACAAATGTTTCACATTATGGGGGTGGGGGGGGAGGGTGTTCTCCTCAAAATATTCATATAAATAAGATTCATTGACACATGTGCTAAGTAATGAACCTACTAGAGGCTAGAGGCAATAGAGGATGGGGGTTTATAGAGCCTATCGTTAGTCAAAAATGACAAGGACCATATGCTTTGGTGGCACATTTTATTTTAGTTGTTTGTGTTTCATATTTTAGTGTGTTGATTTACAAATAAACCCTTTTATAAAAATATAAGACATTTTATGTTTTTAGAAAACTCACCTTTAGGGAGCAAGGAATATTTTGAGGTAAACTTCAAGATGATTATCTAGTAGTTCCAAGATTTTGGATCTTGAAGATTTAAAATTTGGGTACCCAAATAAAAAGGGTAAGTCCCAAAAGAACCCAAAGAGGAAGGGATTAGTCCTACATAATTCTACTTGCCACTACACCTTCACAAGGGTAAAGAGATAATCTATAGAGTTTATACCTAGTCTAGGTAGCACTTTTAGGAGGTGATTAAATCTTTTGAAAATGTAATTTTATCCCAATTTTCACATTAGTGGGTGAATGTTAAAATTTACTAATGTTTACATGGTATTTACCATATATTTACTATGATATGTTAGTAGTTTATATTGGTTAATTTGTTATACAAATATATTGTTTAATAGTTAATAATATATCTCATATTAATATAGCTAGTTGTTTAGTTATTATTGAGATCATAGGTTATAGGATACACATCCTATATATTTATGCTAGTGTTAGAAAGAGATTTAATATAAATAAATATATTATTTGATTACATTTTTATGTCTGGTCTTTAGATTTATACATGGTCTTTGATTAAAATCAATAAATCTTCTAATTTTATCTTATTTTTCTATTTCTTCTCTTATCTCACTTACTATATGCCATTATCATCTACTTATCATGATAATATTATTCAATAACAACACATTAAGTGAAGGTATGAATTTTCAAGTTTAACTTGATTTACTTTCCACTTTCTACTACAATTTTTATCTCAGTGTTTTGTGTTTCTATGTTATTTCTCAAATCATCATCCCATGTCCCACCTACATGACATGTGATGATATTTGAGTATGGAATAAGTATGAAAACAATATTTTTAAACCTTATCATTTACTGACACTTTATCTCTTTTAATAACCTATCAAGTTTCAATCTCTATGAGTGTATGCCATAAAGCGTGTATCAAGAAAAGGGTGGGCAGACCGTTGGTAGTTCTCAATATTGTTGGTTAATTATATCATACCTAATCTCATTAAAAATATCTCTTATCAAAATCATTAAGAAAATAAATACCACTTATGTAAATCCATAAGAACTTCTCCTCTTGTATATCCCATAACTAAATAAATACCCATTTTTCCTACTAGGTCATCCTGATTGACCTAAATGTGAAAGCTACAACACAAATTATGAAACTAGGTCAACCCAATCAACATAGTTTGAGGCCAAATGATAAATTTTGAAAATAGGGTTGTGGTGTCCAACCTTATTGGCTAAAAATATGGAAGGGTTTGCACCTATCCATTTATATAAATACAACCTTTATTTTGATCCAATAGAGAGGAACATTCATTTTCACATTAGTATAACTTATACTTTTACTAAATATGTATTTGAAGGAGACATTGCTTAGGGTTTGCCTTGGAGGGAAGATAACTTGTCTTGTGGTAATTATTGAACATAAGTATGGGTTTTTTTTTATCATAGATTCAATTTCTATAGTTTGATCATTATAGAACCACAAAAATGTCTTACAAAACACCATTGATTAAGGGGGAGATTGAGACTCAACATGTTTTCTCAAAGGTAAGTATATCTAACTTTTGTTATTTCATTTGATAGATAGATATTTCACATAGTAATAGGTTTTGAATGTATAAATACATATTTAATTTAACTCTACACTTAAACTTAGTGTAGTTATAGGGTTTTCTAGGCTTTCCATCTTCCACCTTAGGTGATTTATGCCCCTATTTACCTACCACAACCCGTCCTTTGCTTTGTTTATTTTAAACCATCCACTTTTATGTTATAAGCTTTGATAACACTAGATTAAATTTAATTTTATGCATTAGAAGACCTATCTAAGCTTATTTTCCTAGAGCTTTGTAACCATCTCTTTTAGTATTGTATGGTAAGAGATCCCTTATTTAGGTTTAGTGGATCCAATTTAGTCATGTTCACACTATACAAAGTATTGTAATAGAGGTTAGTTAATTACCTTATCTAAGCATGGATTTACTAAATAAGATAAGTTATAGATCTATCTTAAATTTTTTCATACACATTAATTCTAGTACTCTCTTACATGATAATATAATTTATATTTTTTTATTATATGGGGCCCTTTGGCCTTCTTTATGACATATTTATGCCCCTTGATTGTGGCTTTTGGTCTTATTTGACATGAAATCTTCAATTTACCTTACTTGTGACATATTTATGTACCTTACCTAAGGCCCACAAATTTTTTTGTTACAAAATCTTCATTTCCCTTATATGCAGCCCATGTTATGTGTGACACTAAAACTTTATCTTCTTGTGCTTTTTAATCTTGATGAGATTGAGTGGTGCCATGATCTATATCATGAAATTTTACTACATAGTCTTATTAATTGATCCTAATATTATGTGCTTAAATTATACATATATCTATAGGTAAAAATTATATTCCATTCATTACATATGTTATATACATGACATATATACTATTATGTTGAAATAGTATCTACATGTTGGCCTAATATTACATGATGTCATATTTATACATGACATGACATATTTTACTCTTATTTTGTGATAATTGAAATTAAAAACACATACCTCATCCAATAATGTATGAAATAAAATGGTATTATCATAAATACATAAGCTTTCATGAGAATAATTTTAGATCAAAGTACATATTTCAGCAATTCAAAATAGTTCAAATATTAATTGGTTCAGTTACATGACATATATTGGAACATTAGTATAGATTATGAGGGAGTATTCTATGCATGTGCACTAACTTTACAAATAATTAAGCATATATTAATACAAACTTGGGTGCATATGCATGGCATAAGCACATAGTTAATAGGAACAAGAATTATAGGTTTCCATATACACATACTTTTGAGATATAAGTTATCAAATTTATCATATATATGCAAATCATTCTACATTATTTGGTAAAAAATTATGAGGTGTTATACTGGTTAATGTAAATATACACACTATTAGATTCATAAGGCATGATACTATTTCATTCACATATTAAAAACATCATAATTTTCAATGGACTAATAAATGGTTGTCATTTGAATTCACACTTATCAGATCTATGGTCATGATGGGGGCATGAACACTGTTAACTATCTTTCAATCATGCATTTTATTTATAATACATTTATCATAGCTATAAAATAAAACATGCATTCATGATTGGTTCATAAAAATTGTTCATTCCATTTTGATCATGCATTTTTGTTTACGTGGAGTGAACTTGAGAAAAATTGGGAAAAACTATAAAATTGAATATATAAGCCATTTGTAGTGGTTTATTTAATTTGTTTTATAAAATATAGCTTTATGGTTATTTATTTTACATGCATAGCTATTTAGTCTATTATATTTTGTACTTTTCATTGCATTCATTAGGGTTGGGACATTTTGTCTTCCCAACCTAAGTATCTACATAGTTACAAAAATTTATGTCATAGTCACCCTAACTTTCCATTAGCTTTAGTAAAAAAGAATGATTTTATTTAATACTTCAACAAGGAAAAATCATCTCTAACAAGTTACAATGGAAACATGGTTTTCACTAACACACATGTGTACTCTTACTTTATTATTTTAGAATTGAAAAAATTAGTTTCATATAATAATATTTTCAATCTACGAACATTGACTACACAATATTATAAGTTATTATATTAACTGACTTGCATAATTGGATATTTATATAAAATATAAAGTGTGATGTATATACTCAGGTATATTTTTTCTTTTTATGCTCGTAGTTAAATTACTATAATAAAAGGGTGGAATTTTTAGATACTAAAATATAGTACTTGTTAATTGACAATGACAAGTTTGACACACATATACCACACATGACATGAGTGTACAAACAAGGTCCTAATCCACCATTATCTCACACTTTAAGGCTATATTATGATATAATTTTTTTATACTACCTATAGTAAAGTCACTATTATTTCACACCTTATAAATATCCTACAAAGACATCTCTAGACTTTGAGTTCAGTTTTCATGTACAAAAGTTGGTTATGTTAGATGTAGTTAGTATCACTAGTCCATAATGACCTTATCTGGTCAAATACAACCCTCTCCAAAAAAATTGATTCTTAAATTCAAACCTCTCCTTAGGGTTTCCAAATTTTCTTTACACATTGGTGGCCTAAGAAATTACCCTATTAGAATCATATATAACTAAATCAAAGAATCATTTAAAATGTACTTGGCACTTATTTTCAACACATAACTACACTATTACACATTGATAAAATATGAGCTATTCTTCCCAATTTATAAATCCTATCACTAGGATTAGTCACAAGCCAAATCTATAGCACATAAAATCAAATTTAAAATAACCAATGTCATGTATCAAATCTAAATCATTAGTTGCATACATATAACAAAGGAACCCAATTGCATAATCACACTAGGTGGTAGAAATACATATGGACTATTTTCCTAATATGATTATCTAATATGTATTAAAAAATAAATCATTAAATATTGGTGATTGGGGTCAGCTCATCTCATTACACTTTCCATTTTTTTAGGTTTCTAGACATCATAAGCACACCTAGGGTATCAAGGTAATGATGACTAATTTATAAAATGTTTTTCATCATCAGGGTCCAAGATGAAAAATATAGAACACATAGAGATAATTAAAGGTGACCATATGATCATAGTCCCTCATTTACGCATAATTCAATACTATCTATCATATGTTAGTATTAACTAATGATTTGAACTAGATTGGTAGGTTGCACAAATAGAAAATCACTTCTAGAACTGAATGAATCACATGCCTACTTTTAACTAATATACACTTCCAAAATATAGTCACATTTAGATAACCACCCATAAAAGCTAACTAATCATTATTTTTTTACTTAATATATTTATCATGTGTCACTTATAAAATCATTGCAATTAGTTTCAATATTTTACATTTAGATGTATTTTTAAATACCATATCTTAATATTTGAACAATACCTTCAAGTTTATATCCCATCAAATTTAGTCTTGATTGAATTAATCCAAATTAAAGTAAATTATTTAATGCCAAATTTATGTATATACACTTTTATGTGTCCATAATCATATATAACTTGTATTTCTTGCATCCCACCCACTCAAAGTATGCCTGAGAAGCACATGTGGAAAACATGAATATATAGACCTCTAGATCAAGAAGATAAACATGATATTTTTCATATGACTAAGATAAAGTTTTTTTTTTCAATTTTTATAGTGAAATCCTTAAATAATCTATGTAAATCATAGTACAATAGTGATGTGTCAATGAATCACTAGATGTAGGCAAACACGACTAGTTTATAAGTTATCTCAAAGCATAATGTCCTACTTATGAATAGTTAGATGCAACACACTAAGTTTAAAATATAAAATACAATAGGAAATTATTAACCTAAATAATCAAATTATATATTCACCATGGAGATTGGGCTAAAAATAAAATAGAAAATCCAAATAAATGATAGTTATAGTCTAGATATATCATAGAAGTGGAACTCTAGATATTTAGTAATAACCTAAATTATCATATGTTTATAAATAACATGGAATGCCATAAGATGCATGCAATGAAGCTTATTTTTTGGGAAAAAATAATTCATATCTTGGGGATTA